>DVVJ01001406.1:0-11458 GCA_018234505.1 Junonia neildi neildi
CTTCCGGCTGGGGGCCCGTGGCATTTTGCCGGAATGCCACCCTGTAGTTACGCCACTGGTAGCATTTAAGGGTTAATTAATTAATTGCCTTTCTTAAAAACTTACAATTTTTTAGGAAATGTTTGTTTCTACTTTCTAAATGTAACCCTTTATTGCAGATTCGATGACTTCAACCTAAATAGCGAGCGCGAGTCTCAGCACGGTTCGCCGAAGGGCCGCAAGTCTCGGTCGAGGTCGCGCTCGCCGAGATCGCGCTCAGCGGGCACGCCTTCAAGGAGGAAGTCACGTGACAGCCGCTCGGGGGGCGAGAGCAGGTTGGTTTGACATATTTTATGCTCTGTTTTCAGTGTCTTTGAATACTTTGGCGAAGTCGTTGTTTAAAGTCATTGAGACATAACTTTTCGTATGTTTTATTTATTTTGATATGCCTACTTGGATTTCGAAAGAACTGTAAAGATATTTTTGAATATAAATTTTTTGAATATTATAAATAAAGTAATATCATCCTTCTAATCATGTGGGATCACACATTGTCATGTTAATATCATGATAAGAGGTTTTGCTTCATTGAGAACTTTTTGATGTATTAGATGAGAATGAACAAACTTTTAGCGCTTTACAAATTTTTGATAATAGGTATGTATTTTAAAGCAAGAACAGTCTGAATTTTGAATATCTCAAAAAATATGCAGATAAGTTCTTCTTGCTCTTGCAACCTCTTAGTACTAATATGTATATTTAATAATGTATATTTTTCTTTTCTTAGTAGAAGCCATGACGCATCCCGCGAAAAGGAGAGGTCCCGGGATCGGGACAGGCGGGACAGGTCTCGAGGTTCTCGAGAAAGAAAAGAGCGTCGGTATAGCCGCGAGGGAACTAGCAATCACTACGGTGCCAGAGGGCGACACCGTTAAAATAACCCTTAAATTCCTATAAAACCCCCTGAAATACCATATATCACATAATTTGCCCAGAGACAAACACTAGTTGTAGAGAAATTGGCGTCCTTCATAATGGTTGCTGGTTAACTATCAGAATCTATCACATACTTGAATATTATTATTATTATTTTCAAAGTTACTGAGATCTAGATCATTATTGTTTTTATTTTACATTTAGCGTTAACATTTCCTATGCATTTTGACTAACTATTCTAGCAAGAACCGCTAATAGATGTAAACATATTTGTCAGTTAATATTATGGATAAATGTTGGTTGTAATAATTAAGAAAAACTAATCAATCTTAAAAAATGACAGATAATATTAATGTATGTAGTACGAGAAGACAGTTTTAGTTTAAACACAACTTTAAATGTTTGGGTATTTATTAAGCATTTATGATTCCTCAATGTATATACTTATGATGTGTATCCGATAGTAGAAGTTTTCTCATTCATCCAATTATTCAAACAAGTGAATTTGTGATCATAATTTCTTTTCAATGTGTAAATATTAGATTATCATCAGTTTTGCTGTATATTAGACCTAAGTACAATACGAATAGGGTTATTTTCCATTAAGATTTACTTTGAATTTCGAAAGATTATTCTGTTATTTCTTAGTGACTGTAACTATCGATATTTTATAAAATACGATGTGGTAATTGACTTACCAATAAAACTTGAAATAATATTTACTTGAATTTTTATTTTTTCCTCATTTATAAAAATAAATAATAATAATAATAAGCTAAAAAATATTTAAAAACATAAAGAATAACAGTAGTTAATTTGAGAATTATAAAAAGAAAAAAGTGTCTGAAAAAATTTAACCTCCATCCAGACAGCGGCACTCTTGTTGCTGCAAAAAAAAAAAGTTAAAATGTTAGAATGACGATTCATATAAGAATTTCATAAATCTTTTTTTAGAAAACCTACCGCTGTCAATGGTTTCTGAGGTATCTTTGGTTGGTCAATCTTTTTAGGATACTTTGGTGTGCATGTATCGGTCTTGCCATCTGTAAAATATATGTAATTGAATACAATTAATTACTTTGAGTTTTGCGTAAAGAAAATGATTTAGAAAAAAGATAACACTAACCAGGACCAACATTTGCTCCCTCTACCGTGCTTACTTTATACATCTGTAAAGAACAACAACATATAAATATACTGTATATTTGGAGCTTAATTTGAAAATGCCCTTAACAGCTTTAACAGGGGTTGGAGGTGCACTGGCTTATAAAAAAAAATTGGTAGAGATCCCGCGCCGGTGCGAGACCGGTATCCCGCGTCACACCGCACGTCACGTGCTCGCTCGAGACCGGCAGTCAAGCTGTTAAACCAAAGCCAATTTACTGCTCTGTAGTTGAATCTTTGGACTGTTTGTAGTTGAGTTCTAAACTCTCACCCTGCCATCGTCGCCGGCTGCCAGTCCTGAGGACAGCGGCACGACGTCCGGCCCCCACTGCTTCATGAAGTGTCCGAGTCGCGCGACGCGCTGTGCTGCTGTCGTCACCGTGTGCGACCCGCCACAATATCGGTTGCATATGTGCTTACCTGTGTCTGACCTGGGTATGACACGAAAATATTTTATATTAAGACATAAAGTAAATTAGGATTTTAGAAAATTTCGAAATTCCTATTGAGACGTTTAAGTAGATTTTTTAACTATTTTTGTGGATTGTTTTTTTTTTAATTTTACAAAATTATTCCGTTGTTGGACAAGAAACTATTTTTATGTAGGTAGTTGAGGCTAATCCATTGCATTATCTTGTAATGCATTAGTAGGTATAGTTTTTGCTTTTTTAATGCTTAGGTAAGGTACCACCTACTTATTTTTAACTTTAATTTTTTCAGTTTATAAAAAATCAAAACATGATGAACCTAATTTTTTGGGGCTTTTGCTGATTCATCTGTTTGTCGATATTCTCCCAGTCATGCAAATTCCGCTGTGGGACGCTTGTTGCCTGCGTCTTGCGTATTGCATCTACAGTTAAACAGTATTTTTAACAGATAAGAACATTTCGAACAATCAGACATTAACTCTAGTCTAGTTAATATTTAGGTAATTGTAACTTAGGATTATGTAATGTAATTTAGGATTGTTTTTGGCAGGATGCACGGTTCATTCGTCTTTATCGTCAAGGTAGTGCAAATCACTAAACTACTTTTAACTATTATTAAACTATTTTTTTAAACAAATGTAATAGAATAAAAATAATTAAATTCCTAATTCTTATTATCATTAACACTTGTTATTATAAAGTTCATTAACTGACTAGCTACTGACCCAACTCATAACTAAGGTACGGTTTCATAGAAAGGTTCGCCGGCAGCGGTCTGCTGACGGGCACCGTCGACGGAGCTTCCATTGGCATCACCGCATTCGCGTCGCAAGATATGCAATTCACGTCCCTGAATATAACAGTATTCAGGGAAATAACAATTTATAGAGCAATTGGCTTTAATACAAATCAACAAATGTAATGTTTTATAAAAAAAAACAACCATATAGGTACATAGATAGCTCTATTAAATATTTAGGTACTCTTTACAATTGAATAATTGCATTATATTACCAAGCAATTTTTTGGCCGATCACTTGAAATATTTTGAATTTTCTAGCTCGGATTAATTTTATCTATCATTATAATATTATACTTTGAATAAGACAACTTTCGAGACATTTTAATTAAGGAGAAATCTGAAAATATCGCGCACCACAAGCTAAATTAAAACTCTTAAGAATTCGCTTCATGAAGTCTGCTAATTTATTACTTTAACATTTAAAAACATTAGCTACATTCGAGGAAAGCCGGAAGCATACCTAAGTAGGCGACGTTTAGTCCCGGCCGCTTCAGCCTCTCGCCTCAATGAAGCCATTTTCTTCAGGTGCTCCTGCAGTTGACGCAGCTTGCTGTTGAAGAAATCTTTCACCGGCGACAACTCCATCTTGTCGAGTTTCATTTCGATCTCTCGCTGAATGTCGTCCAAAGCTTGTTGCCATAGTGCTTCCTAGTATATAAATAATAAAAATTCAATTATTCTAATATTCATACCCAGGTGGTGAACTTGCAGAAAGCTTATAATATGTAAAGTTAGGCTTATATTATTTCAGGTGTAATTTTGAATAGAATTCAGTTTTTTCGTTGAGATATCCTATCGCAAATATTCTATATCCACATGTTTTATGTACTGCGACACTTACTTGCATGTTAAGTTTCCCAAGTGCATGTTCTAGACCCCGGGACAGGTCATCACAGGCGAGTTCAAACTGATCGTGGGACACCTTACGCGCCAACATCCGCAAGTCTGCTTTCTCAGCCATTGCCTCCACCATATCTTCTCGATCAAGTTTTATTGTCTTTAACAATTCTATCTGTTCTAAAAGAACCTGGAATCAAAGAAAATTATCCATAATTTTCTTTATCGAAGCGTATTCTATTCGTCGATAACATAATTCAGGGTATGTTTTACGTTCAAATGGTATTGTCGATCCTCTTTTTCAGCAGCTAGTTGAAGCGCCGTATCGTGCACTTGTTTCAACTGCTCTTGCATTTCTTGTACAGTTTGGAACAGTGTCATCAAACCTGCGATAGAATTGCTGCCATTAATACTCTTAAAATATACCCTGACCTAATCAACAAAATTATACGTACCTTGCAAATCCTTTATAAGATCCGGAGATAGTTTGCCTGAAGATAATTCCTCTGTTAATGCCGTCACTTGTTTCATTAAATATTCCAATTGATCTTGGAACGAATTTATCTGAAATATGTCATTTTATTTCAATTAATTTTGCCCTCTAATTTTATTTTCAGTGCAGATTGAGTTATAAAAAGTACCTGATCTTGTATGAGGCCATCATTTTTACCGATACTATCACAACACTCCTTAAGACGTTTTTCCAAATCGTTTATTCTTTGCATAAGTTCAGCAGTTACGGCAGGTGAAGGTTTTTGAGGAAATTCTGACGGTCGCCGCTCTAAAAATTACATATCAGGCTCGTATTATTTTAGGGTTACATATCTTCACGTAGATATGTGAGACTATTTTTTTAAACTTATCAGTACCTTGAGGTGGTGGAAGCGGTGTGGTTGTTGTATCCGATGATTGTATTTGTGGTGGTGCTGTTGAAATCAAATTCAAAACAATATTATTCAAAATAGAGATACAAAATTTACTTTTTGAACGTAAAATATATCTACTAGTTTGAAAGATTAGTTATTATGTTTGATATTTTAACGTTGTAAAGTTAAGTATTTTATTGAATAATTTAAAAATTATAGATCTAAGGGTTTTAAACAGACCTGATCCAGCAAGTTGGTCTCCAAGGGCAGTGTATAAAGTATTGGTCAAATTGTCGAAGTCAGCTCGTAAACGATCCAACTGAGCTTGTAAGCTGTCTAGATCGCTTTCTCCCGCTGGTCTCTCATCAGCTGCTATAATTTCAGATTGTGGGGCGAATGCTGATGGGACAGTCGATGGAACTGGGATTGTTGAAGGGCGAACCATTGCTGAAGGACTATTAAGGTAGTGTTATTCGGACCGCCAAACTTTAAATAACTGTAGGTTTATTATTAATAAATAGCAAATACGTAATCTGGAGAGGTGCCTATCCGTTGATAATTGTAAAGAAAAGAAGCAGGGGTTATTATTAACGGTAAGAAGAGGTTAAAAATTAGAGCGTAGAAACACTGTAAAATAGACATTTAGTAATACGTAACGTCATTTTATTTCTGTCTTCTATAAAATCTAAGATTTTATTTATTGCTGTGAATGCGCTTATAACGACTACATTTGAAATATCTTTTATATAACTGGAATATTGAGAAAAGCTATAGGTACGTATATAACATCGCCATATATCGTACATGCGAGTGAAGCAGTAACCATAAACATAACGGCACGGGTGTGCACAAATTTAACGCGAGCGAGACTGCGGGGCACAGCTGTTGGGAATAAATACGATCATGCTTTTCGGAAATATGGAATATTTAATTTGTTTTGCTCACGCTATGGAAGGGCGACTTTTTAGTTCATCTTGCAAGCCTGTAGTGTCGGTAATGACATCTTGTACCAAGGAGCTCAGTTTGGCAAGACCGGCTTCCGCTGCTTCTAAACGCGATGAAACGTTTAGAGACGTCCACATGTCAGTGATGGCTTTGAGATTGGTCTGTGACCTAAGTATGAGATTTAACTTGAATGAGATAATGTCGAAAATTGAGGTTGGGAGTGTTAGATAAACTGAAAATAAAAAAAGACAATAATTTGTTTATGGTCGTAAGTCCATTATTAAATAAATGTAAATAGTGTTCTGTTCCTATAATTTTATATCTTTTAAATATTGAAATAAGATATATCCGGTAAATATGAAACAAAAATTCAACAAATCTTTAATACATTTGTATTAATAACTGAAGTTAAATTCTTAAAATGCCTTAACATAGCTTTTATTCGTATGTTCCTCTTCCTACTATCTTTAATGCAGTGGAATTCAGATCGTTATAACATAAATGAGATAATATGGAAAGTGTTAATACCTCAATTAAAATTTTAGTTTAATTGCTTTCTCTATCTCATTTATTTAAATCACAATGATCATTTAGATATCTCAATCGTTTTGAAACACATTTCTGGCAATTTATGAACTTTCTTTATCATTGTCATTAAGAAACGGTGTAAACATATCAAAAACAGCTTACCTTACTTCTTCTAAAATTTCTTCGTTTTTCGGTATGCTTCCATACACACGATTCCTAAGATCTTCAACTGTACTTTCGAGGATATTGAACTTGCTGATGGTAACAAGGGACAGTTTCTCAGTGGAGGTCACTTCTCTTGGCTTCGAAGGTTCGCTGGCAGCGGGCGGGGAACGAGCGCGACGCGGGACTGGACCTGACGCTACCATATTGATACTACTGTTATACTTGTGTATTTAAGTCTGTTTGATACCAATTGTTTAAAGAATTTTGTAGGTATAATTTAGACATTGGAGATGGACTTATAATTATACCAACTCCTCAAAAATTAGGCTATAAAATAATTATTCTCATTTTTAGTCGGTATGATATATACTATATATTATATAGGTATAGAATCTATACTATAGATTAAACTATTCCTTCAAATATTTTTTTTTCACTAACCTGGCGTGTCCGCCATCTTTATTCGTTCCACTGTAAATAAAGAAATGAATATTTTATTAGGTACATTGTTAAAATTAATATACAAGAGATTTTCTCTATTTTTTAAAGAAGAAGTTTTATACTTTTATGGAGAATGTTGGGATGAAGACGTATAACAATAGAACTCACAAAATAATTTATAAACTCAAAAATTTATTACGATCGTTATAAAACTTTAAAAACCACACTTACCAACCAATATCGTGTCTTGATCACCAGTAGGGGTTTTAGTAGGGGCTAAAATAAAAGAGATAAATTTTATTTATTATTTACATAGGTATATTCATTAAACAAAAATGAAGAAGTAGTAAAAACTTACGAAGCTCTGTTTTCTTGACAATTTTTGCTTCAGGATCCTGAAAGTGTAATAGTAATTAGTAGGTATAGAATAGATCGAAATTCTTTTACTCCTTGGTACTAACTTTCCTTCGGGGCCCTTTTTTATTTTATTACTTTAATTACAATTACGATTTTTAATAATAAAAATTTAATCCTTTTAAAGATTTACTCCTTACACCAAGAATTAAAATTAAGCTAAAATATGCCGGATTATTGAATTTTGCCTTAAACAAAATAAATATTTATGTTCTTGGTCATTTAATAAAATAATTTAGATAAGACACAGACTATTAAAATGATTGAAGACAGAACACTACCGGACTCAATGAACGGTATCGGATCCTGAACGACTTGTCACTGTGACGGTTCGTTGATCCCTACCTTTGACCCCAAAGTTAACGTACACTAATCCTTTTAATGTAACTATAATTAAGTTTCAATGTTTCATTACTAAAATAAAGGTACGTACTTAAAAATTTCTAAACTCTTTTTGAATAGCTCTTAAAAATAGACGCTAAGTAACTAAGGAATTATTACGAAACAAATTAAAAAAATCGTAGCGTAATTATTACATAGAGCATTTTGAGAAAACCTCAATAATTTTGAGAAGAATAGATAGAGACTTAAATTATTTGATAAGGAAGGAAATCAGTGTTACCGAATCGCTCATGGCCCATTTATTACAACTACCCATTAAAGGCAACGTTATGTTGCATAACTTTTTCAATCGTAAAAAGTCAGTTAGTGGGTAAAAAATCATACTTATTCAATTTTGTAAAAACTGTAATAATGTTGTGTACTTTCATAGTACCTATCATTTATTTGTTTTAAAAATTTGTTTTAAAAGCGATAAACAAACACAGTTTCTTTTTTAAATATTTAATAAATCTTTTGAAAATTTATTTCTGACCTTGTCTTCGGTTTCCACGATAAATTCGCTGACAGCAACGGTATGCGCCTTATTCCGCCCCACAGGTAGCACGGCGACGCTTCCTCGGAGTTCCACGTTTTTCCCAGAAACACGCAGCTGCTGTGCGAGACAGTGCAAGACCGTCTGCAGCATGCCGAAGTCTACTACGCCCACCTGATGTTCATACAAATAAAAATTTATTAAAAAAAAATAAAAAAGAAAACAAATAAAGTAAACGGCGGACATTCGCCATCTTGAAAATCGAGAACGTCACATAACCTGTAGTGCTCTAAGGAAGAATTCGTATCTAACAAAACTTTATACTTCAAAATTGGTTACAACGGAACAGACATTTTAAATACACATATAAGCCACAAATCTTAGTAGGCACATACGGGTATATATGCGCGAAAAACATTATCCTTCTTCTGGTTTCAAGAAAGAGTGGTATTGAATACTTATCGTGTTATTTGTTTACAAGTTTATAATGTTTACCTACTGTTGATCAGTTGTGTTTTCATGGAGATAGCGGATGAATGAGCAAGTGTGTCACTTGATATTACGTGATTAAATGCTATTCATCAATTTCCAGCGACAGAAGAGCCATAAACAGGTTAATGATTTATAGCAATTCTGTTATCAACATTAATGGGTTATTGACATGCCTTTTGAAGTTCAATTTGGTTTATAGTGTTACCTGAATTAGCGATAAACTACCGGGATCTAGAATTAGACCTATGGTAGGCCAATACAATACAAAGCAGGCTTCTGATACTCTTAATATTAAGAAATTTAGACGGAATTTTGCTCGAATACATATAGCTTTTATTATTCCATCTACTTCCCCGGTATCAGGTCTAATTTGGTAACGTTTGATTACTTAAAATACAAACCAATTTATTTAGCTGTATTCTAAGATAAATGCATTAATGTATGTGCAATCTAATCTCAAAACTGTAACTGATAGGTATTTCACAATTTAATCGTTAGGTCCTACATTTAGAATTAAAATACAAACTTAATGTAAATCAAGGTAATGCAAGGTATAAAAGGCAGATTTACCCGTCCGAATCCCTAATAGTGCTTCAATATTTATGACTATTCACTTTTTTTCAAACTCGCATATCTAAGGTTTCACAAAATATAAGCTTACCTCCGGCGTACCTATCGCGAGATCAATCATATCGCTAATATTTAGGAGAACGGCTGTTTCATCTGAAAGAAATATTATAAAGGTAGGTATATTTAATTTTATATGAATTTTATACTCTTACTCATAAAATATACATTTATTTTATTTTTTTTTATAGATTCTTGTTGGGTACATCTAAACAAGGGATGGATCCGAACAAGTGAGCTGTTATTGCCAAGTAGGTACCGATATTTTTTTCAATATATTTTTATAACGTGTAAAGTGTACTTATGTCTAGTTAGAAAAGTGATCTTACCCGCCATATTTAAATATTTTTCGTCATTCAAAAGTAAAATACGAACAAACTAAAATACAAATATAAAATAGTTAACTAAAATGTTGTTGAACATTTTCGCAATGTTTACGAAAAACTGTTGACGTCTAAGTTTTTTTTTTTAAATTCAAACCAAAGAGTACGTTAGCACTGCACGACGTAGACTCTCTATTATAAACAAAGATGTGATAAAGTAAAGATTTAATCATTAATTTCTTTAAGTATTTTTTTTTATTTAAGTATTTATAAAACTTATGTGCGCTATTTTGCCCGCTTATTGACTTTTTCACTCACCTCCATAGGTTGACTGGAAGAGATCTCTTCTAGAGGTAAGTCCGCCTTTGCCCACAAAATTATATGTACCCAATTTCATGTAATACCTCAGTGCAATAAAGAGTATATATATTTATTATTAAATCATTAATTAAATATGATTATAATTTTCTTGCTTTATTTTAAAATATAAAAAATTTTAAACTATCTGTTTTGAGATTTTTTTTATTTCAACTTGTCCTTTATAATTTTAATGAGCTAAGCTCTACAATTCATTTAGTTTATTTTAATAAAATTCCTATTAGACGAACGGGTAGGTACATTTAATCCGAAAATAAGAATTCTTAACCACGGTGTTAAAACTGAAAAAATGACACAGTTAAACCTATTCAGTTATTTTTAGTCTATTGCATGGTATATTTCTTAAGAAAAAATTTAAAAAATAACCCTTAATGCCATAGTCTGTCTGTACTGTAGTTAAAAAAGCACCAGCCTGGTTAGGATCGACGTATTATATATCAATTGATGAGCATTCCCATTTCGAATAAATAAGTCTAATAAGAATTTTCTTACAAGCATCGTATAATATCTACAAAGAGCAAACAGGATGTTCGAAGGCAGGTGGACTTGAGAGCCTTCGGGTGGTCGATTTATACTTTCACTTGGCAGTTTACAAACTAAGGGCCGTATTTACAGTTTATGCTGTCCAGAGCCGTCTGCGGTGGAGGCCTTGTGCACAAAGGGTTTGTGGTAATTAATAAAATAAACCTACACGTCAAAATGTTGTTACTTCATTCTTAATGTGATTATTAGTCAAATATTACAGACGCTTGGTAGAATTCCCTCTATCTATTCTTCTTCTATCGAAATTCTTTGCTTATGTTTGACAAGATTTCTAAACACGATTTCTAAAAAAAAATTAAACAATCTATTTTTTGTATAAAACTATGTAACATCATTTAGAACGGTAAGTGCCTTATAATACGACTTTATGTCCTTTACTTAATGACGTCAATTCCCATGAGGATACGTCGACCACAGATTATTTACGAATGTGATTATATCTTTTATCGTAATCATGTTCGAGTCATTACATCATTGACGATCATTGTAATGACTGGGGTAAGGAAGTTGTGTATTTTAAACGTTTGTTTGTAGTCTTCGCTAGCTACTCACGTAGTATTAACCGTATGCCAGCTGACTATACCTATTAGAGGGTACCGGAGGCCCAAGTCCCCACCCCTTCCCCCTTAATTCCCCATCCATTCCCCCTCCCTTCCCCTAAAAGGCCCGCAACGCATTTTGTGGCTCCTTTTGTGTTTCAAATGTCCATGGGCGAC
>DVVJ01001407.1:0-11456 GCA_018234505.1 Junonia neildi neildi
ACACTCGCCGCCAGTCCTAGTCTCACTGTAGTGCCGTGTGCCACGTGTGGGCCCCTTCCTCGTCGTGTCGCCCGCCTCCACGCTGCACAACTGGCAGCAGGAGATGCAGCGCTTCGTGCCCGACTTCAAAGTGGTGCGTCACACTCGCCGCCAGTCCTAGTCTCACTGTAGTGCCGTGTGCCACGTGTGGGCCCCTTCCTCGTCGTGTCGCCCGCCTGCACAACGTGCAGTTCCTAGTTGTGTCGCTTATTATAATAAATCTGAAATAATTTAGCATTCTAACACCTCCTTAAGTCGTTCCTTAATGCACCAAATTAAAATTAAATCAGCGCGCAATTAGTTACATCGTCCACAATGATCACTTCTGTTGATCATCTCACGCAATACTGAATCGGCTTTTTCGATAACCATATACCCCTTGAGTGACTTTACTAAAATCAAATATCAATCATGATTAAATGAACTCAAGTAAGATTAACTCTACAGGTACCATACTGGGGTAGTCCAAGCGAGCGTAAGATCCTGCGTCAGTTTTGGGAACGGAAAGACTTGCACACACGTCAGGCCGCTTTCCACGTAGTGGTCACATCATATCAGATAGTAGTATCTGACTTAAAGTATTTGAATAGAGTGTCATGGCAATACATGATATTGGATGAGGCTCAGGCTATAAAGAGTTCGGCCAGCATGAGGTGGAAACTGCTGCTAGGATTCAGCTGTAGGAATCGACTTTTGCTGTCGGGTAAGTTGATTTTATTAGTTTAAACGGGGATTACGAAAGATTCTAGGTGAGTTGTCGATTATGATATCGACGGTTGCAGGGCTATTTGGTCTAAGCGCCATTTTTTTTTTGACATATATATTTATAGACATATTTGGATAGAGAAGAATCAGCTGATTCCAAATATGTATATAAATCAATATGTCAAAAAAATGGCGCTAAGACCAAATAGCCTTTCAACCGTCGATATTAGTTTTTTTTAATTTTTTTCCAGAATAGTAATATAAAAATTGAAAGTTCAAAATTTTATTCGAATATGTATAATTGTCGTTGGTGGTATAATACCTATAAAAGCATTTTTTATTGGTTATATTTTTATTGAAGTAGTCACACTGGCTTGGTTCTTTGTATGGGTACCCCATTGTTTCAATTTTCAACAAAAAAGCTTCAGTAGTATAATATACTACTATAATATTATTATTTCTCTATCAGGTACACCGATTCAGAACAGTATGGCGGAATTATGGGCGTTATTGCATTTCATAATGCCTACGTTGTTCGATTCACACGACGAATTCAACGAGTGGTTCTCCAAAGACATTGAGAGTCACGCTGAAAACAAGACCACTATTGATGAAAGTAAGTAATTATATTTATATTCATAGCTGGCTTTGTTGCTAAAAAGCACTTTGGTGTAAAGTGTCAAATGTAAAGTATAAAAATATTTCGACTTTTTTGAATTTGGTATCGATTTACTAAACACAAAATAACTTAATGAAACTCTTTTCTGAAAGATGTTTAATTTAGGATGATGATAACTTTTTAAAAAATGTTTCGTCGTCGTCCAATCGCAGTCCATTGCTGGACATAGGCCTCCCCAAGTTTGCGCCAAACATCCCGCTCCTATATATATCTCTATCCTATCCTATCATATAAAAAATGTTTATATGATATATATCAAAAGTATATGTTATTTAAAAATAAAACTATATTTGTTTTTCAGAGCATTTATCCAGGTTACACATGATTTTAAAACCGTTTATGTTGCGACGAATTAAGAAGGATGTAGAGAACGAATTGTCGGACAAGATTGAGATTATGGTTCACTGCCCTTTAACTATAAGGCAGAAATTACTGTATATAGGTAAAGTATTTTACTATTTTGGTGCTATTCAAAATCTATAATGATTTGAAAAAAATATTGAAAAAGTTTTCTTCATGCTAAGTTTATTTTCAGCTTTAAAGAAGAAAATAAAAATAGAAGAATTATTACATTACTCAGTTGGTGGAGAATCGGGTCACAATGTAGATAAAAATTTCACATCAAACCTCATGAACTTAGTCATGCAATTTAGAAAGGTAATTCATTTCACATGTATGGTTATGTCATCACTGTGAAATTTAGTCTAACTTAATAGTTGCATTCTAAATGCTTTTGATAATATAATTATTACCAAATAAAATTTAAGATTGTTTCTGTGCAAATGTTGTAAAGTGTGACTAATTAACTATATAACTTTTCTGTTATGGTATCAAATGCTGCAACTTCAGAGTAATCAAGATAAAATATCAACAATATACCAAATTACAAAAAAATCACTTCTTTTTTTATTACTTTTAGGTATGCAATCACCCAGAATTGTTTGAAAGGCGAGACGTCAGATCGCCATTTGCAATGCAAGTGGACGACTACCATCTACCAAAGTTAATAGCTGAAAATGGCATTCTACTAAGGTCCATACCATCGAAACGGCATATCTTGTATAATAAGTTATCAATATTAAATCCTGAATATGTACATAGAAGTCTTGAAAGTGAAAATAATACATTTGCATTTACGAGGTTCATGGATTTGTCACCGATGGAACTTTACAGGGTTATGGTGTGCGGATGGTTGTATGCGTGAGTATTTTATAGTTACTAACAGCGTTATTTTGTTAAATATTGGTGTTATTTGCGTTTTATTGTTAATTTTTAAAATATGTAAGTGGTACACTACTATGTAATTTAATTTGGTGTTTAGGTTATTCGTGGGTGTTTTAATGTTAACTGGTAAATTTTTATTTGAATAATTAAAATGCTTTGTTTAAAATGAATGTATTGTTACAGACTTGTTTAATCATAGTAATTTAAAAAATATTGTTATTTCTTAATAGTAGCAACATTAAGTTTAACCAGTTGCAAGCTTACATCCAAATTTGTGTCAAATAATAATTTATTTTTAATCGATTTCACAGCTATAAGAGTTATTTCAATGTATGTGAATTATTCTTTTACAGAATGCTTCACATAGAAAATTGTTTAGAAAAGTACGAGAAACTCCGACACAGACAAAACTGGTGGCGTCGTGTCGAAGAGAGTTGTGTTAAACAGGAAGAGAGTGAAACGGAGATATACGGGGATTATTACGATAGAGTGAATAGCAAACACATGTTGCTGGTCTGTCCCGATGGATGTGTGCTGAAACGAAGGAAACACGATAGTCTGCTGTGGAGGGAGTTCCTGTTCACGGACGCCTTGTGGGTTGAAGGTTAGTATATCTGTTGTTATGATAGAGTGAATAGCAAACACATGTTGCTGGTCTGATGTCTGCTGTATAGAAGGGAGCATGATAGTCTGCTGTGGAGGGAGTTCTTGTTCATGGATTTGTCGTGGGTTAGTTGAATTATATTTTTTGTAAGGTAGTTGGTATATGGACAAAACATTCTCCATTCTAGAAAGTTTTATTGTGTACTTTAACTTTTAAATCCATTTTATCAGTGGTTAAGTGTTTTATGTAATCACACAGCACACTCTACGTTGTAAAACTTTTTTTAAGATATTTATCATTGGCTAGTTGTTAACTTGTTAGTTAGTTTAGTATACTAAACTACGACATATCGCCACTGGCAAAACTACAAGCGCGCCACTTTTTTGGCGATAAATACACATCGCCAGTGAGGATATGTAATGGTGTATTGATTGTGAAATTTTGTGTTATTGTATTTAAAATATCACCAGGTGGTCCCTTCTACACGCACACGGAACAAATAGTACACTACATGCAGGAGACCATCGAGCATCGAGCCATGCGCACGAAGAACTTGAAGACTGAGGGTCAGGTGAGGTTACTTTCCAGTAAACAAAATATTTCGCTCCTTTATTTCAGTAATATTATAGAAACATGATATTTTGAACACATTATTGAAACAAGAAGTTTTATATTGTTAAGTTTGGGTCCTACTTGTCTTGTCTTTATGGTTACTGTTTTGCTTATAAGTTGTCATACTATTGTTTAGTCCAGTTCTCAATAAATGCATGACTCATAATAAATGCACTTCCTAAGATAAGCTATTTATAAATAATTTTTTTGTTATTATAATTATAACATAACAAACTATTTAAGTATAGTTGCCTAAAAATACTGTTAAAGGCAGTTCAGAAGGGAATAATAATACAACCACAATTAATTACACATATCTCTATTCTTCATACAATATTCTATCCCTATATCTATATATATATCCCTATATATGTCTTGACATCAACATTCGTCATTATCCAATCGTGTATTCCAAATAGTTCCGCTAACAATACTTTAGTAATTTCAATATTGATCTACTTCTATTTTAGCCTGAAATGTTAAGCGAGATAAAGACAGAAGAAGGTGGCGTCATTCCTGTGGTGGCGCAGCCGGCGGAGCTGCCGGAGTTCGAGCACGTGGAGAGGCCCCCGGTCGTTTACAAGGATGTGCCCACTCCGTTACCGGCCTTCCTGTTCACCGCGCAGCAGAAGGTAGTCGAAGTCATTATATATGTTGATTGGGATGAGACAGAGGAGGCGGCATGGTTCCCGTGGCGGAGATCCAGTACGTGTTGACGCCTACAAGGACGCGCCCATTGCGCTACCGACCTTGCTGTTCACCGGGCAGCAGGAAGTAGTTGAAGTCATTATATATGTTGAGTGAGGTAAAGATGGAGGGGGGCGTGATCCCCGTGGTGGAGTTCCAGCACGTAAAGCGGGTGCCAATCGTCTACAAGGATGCGTCCACTGCGCTACGTTACAGCAGAAGGTAGTTGAAGTTATTATATATGTTGAGTGAGGTAAAGACAGAAGAAGGTAGTGTCATTCCTGTGGTGGCGCAGCCGGTGGAGCCAGAGTTTGAGTACGTGGAGCGCCCGCCCGTCGCTTATAAAGATGTGCCCACTCCATTACCGGCATTCCTGTTCACCGCGCAGCGGAAGGTACATATTTATACATACTATTTTATACGATAACGAATTTCTTTAAAGATGGAACTTGTTGTGTACGGTTGTTGTGCAAAAATCCGGCTCGAAGGACCAAAAAATGTCGGGTGTAGGCCGACACTGTAGTATCGCGAAATTAAATAATACGAAAGACGTAAAGAGTTTAAGATATATTGGTAAACGGTAACGGTAACTAGTAACTGATAAATGGTAGTGGTTGAGCACACGCGGCGCGGTAGCTGCCCTTTCGTGAACTAACGTTTTAGATTTTTTTTACAGCTTTTTATAACACTAAGAAAACATCTTAAACAGGTCAAATAAATGCTGCGCTCGCGCGCGCTTGATTCTATAAGACTAAGAAAATATCTTAAGCGGGTCAAAATAAATGCTGCGTCCGCACGTGCTCGATGACTATGTACTGTACATCGTACATATCTCTTTTAGGAGTAGGTATTGGCTTCATTCAAAATAACTATGTTGGGACTTATTTTCATTGGAGCTAGTGAATTTCTCAAGCATTTTTCTAGAACAGATTTTTAGTGCTCCTACGCACTGTGTGTTTATTTTAGCAGTTAATTTTAATATATATGTATTTTAACCATACTTAGCAGTTATACAATCATACTTGGTTACATGTATTAAAACTAGTAAGAGCAAGAGCATTATTTAGTCAATTATTAATGGTGTTTATTTTCGTCAGGTGAGCGCGTTCACCCGCGCCGCGTTCGCGTCTTCTAGAAGTTTCGCGCACCACTCGCGGCGCCACGAGCACGGCGAGAGCGCGCTGGGCGCCCGCACGCTCGCGCGCCTCGTGGCCGCCGCGCGCGCGCCCGCCGGCTGGGCCTCGCTGCAGGTGCCCGGTAAGTGCATAATATATACATATGCATGTAACATTACTTCCAGGTACATAGGTATGTAGATACATACGTTGGTTTGATCAGTCGTTCTCTCACTCGTTGGGCCGCGCTGCAGGTGCCGGATACGTACATAACGTGTAGAAATTTATGTAACATTCCAGTTCCAGTTACAACCATATGTCGATAGAAGCGTTTATGCAACGACTGTTCAGGTCGTTCTCTCACTCATTGGGTCTCACAGCAGGTGCCCGATACGTACAATTGTTTTGATGATGCAGAGTAAATCTTCATACTGGTAGATACCCGACTCGTAAGAGGAACGTCGGATTATCTGAGATTGTACTCGCTAAAAATCCTTGCGATGGCCGCCATCGGTACGGCAACGGAGAGGCTGCGGGATCGCTTTCACAGCACGTCCACTGCTCCTCCCGTACGTCCACTGCTCCGGTCGTGGTTGGCGGAGCACGTTTTAGGAGGGCGAAGAATGGTTTCGCCCTCCCCACACCCCTCGCTGGTGCGTACACCAGCAATTCGGGACCATAACCGAACTGCCGTCCACCTCTCGGGCATATGAAACATATGCTTAAGACCCCCATCTCACGCACGCAGCCGGGTACGTACATGTGTATTTGTTCGTTTGTTCGATCGTTCTCTCAGTCATACATTTTACGTCAAAAATGACAAATACTTTAGTACGACTCGGTGCCGCATCATGTCGTGTGGCGCTGCATGTACAATCGTGTGAGTGAAGGTCAAAATTTCGCCTGAGTGAGGTGGAGTGACCGTCGATGTAAAGGTCGGAATAACCCTACTGATCCGAGATGTTCAAATGAATGTTATTGTAGAACTGTGTTTGTTGAACTAAAAAAGTTAATTCTATGTGTGACAGTTCGTTTTTCTTCATTATCAGTATATGTTTGATTATCCGAATCGACCCCGGTCAATTAATTCGGATAATCGGCTTCCAACTGTACTTCTTTTTACATGAAACCGATGCAATGGCTTCGGGAATTAGTCTAATGTGCGCGTGCGGTGCTCACAGGCGGGTGGTCGTGTTAGAGCTCGAGCAGGTGCAGGTCGACGCCCCAGCCGGTGGCCGCCACGCTGTCGGGCAGCGCCGCCAGCAGCCGCGCGTGCTCGCCCGCACGCTGCGCCGCGCCCGACATCGCGTGCCCCGCCGCCGACACCTGCACCCACTGGCCCTCCCCCTCACCCGCCCCCTGTCTCTTACCCGTCGCGTCCCCCTCGCGCTCTATGAGGCACTCGAGGCGCCAGGGCCTCGGCCGACGCGCCTGGTGCAGCGCGATGAAGTACGTGTGCCGCTCGCCCCAGCGCGGGCCCGGCTGCGGCGCGGTGTCCAGCTCTGAGCACCAGGTGACGCGCGCGCCTGCCGCCGGCGCCAGCACCACCACGATGTGGCTCGGCCCCTCCAGCTCCAGCACTAGCGTGCGAGTGTTGGGCTCAGTGTGCGGCTGCAGCTCGGCGCGCACGGTCAACTCGGCGAGGGGCGGCGACGGAGCGGGCAGGCGGTGGCCGCGCGACACGAGCGACAGCACCGGCAGGAAGTACGGCGCGCCGCAGTACACCCAGCGCGCGCACTCCTCCGCCGAGCTGGCGCGCGCCGCCCGCATGCCGGCCACTGCGGACGAGGACGGGGAGTCAGAGCGAGTACTAGGCGTACGAGCTGGTCAGTGATACGGTACTCACCGTGCGCGTCGAGCGAGTGCGGCGTGTTGACGTCGAGCTCGGGCAGCCAGTAGAAGTTCTCGACGAGCGGCGCCGGCCCGTGCAGCGTGCGCCGCGTGTGGAACAGCATGGCGCGCTGCGGCCGCAGGGCGCTGTACGGCGCGCCCAGCGGCGTCAGCAGCGCCAGCGCGCACGCCAGCACCGTCACCGACACGCCGCCCAGGATCTGAAAGTAGATAAATTAAAATTGGAAGATCACGTATAAGATCTTTCAAATTGTAGTTAGAGCAATAATGAAGTAGAAACAAAATAGTCGAATACCAGAGGAAGGGGCCTTCGCGAGGCGACTACGAGTGGCATCATCCAGCTAAACGTGATGAGCGTGAGCGACGACACGACCAGCGACATCATCACCTGCAAAACGAGACATCGGTCACGACATATTCTAGATCTTTACGTGTAGCGGAGATAAAGGATACTGACATCGGCGGGAAGAAGCGCGGTTCCCGCGCGGCCCATGATCGGCACGAACATCTCGATGGAGCCGAGCGCCAGGTATGCCGATTGCAGCGCCGGCAGCACCGCCAGCGCCGCGTGCAGCGCTGCGGTTTTGGGCCCCGAGCAGCGCGGCAGCGCCGACAACGCCGGCAACGTCCACAGCAGCGGCAGGAAGGCGGAGCGCAGGCCGGCCAGCGCGCCCGCCGCCAGCGCCAGCCCCGCTCCCAGCGCCATCGCGTCGCGCCACGCGCGCCACTCCCACCAGCCGCGCGCCGGCGCCAGCCGCCGCCCCCACGCGTAGCGCGCGTCCGCCCACGAGCCGCACAGCGCCGGCACCGCGTACAGCGGCACCAGCAGCGCCGGCGACGCGTAGAACGACAGCCGCGCGCCCGCCGCGTGCAGCAGCAGCGCCGGCACCAGCGCCGCCGACATGCCCGCCGCCTGCGCCAGCGCCGCGCCGCGACCCGCGCGCAGGATCACGCACCACCACGTGCGCTTCGGGATGTACACTGCGGGAACGTGCCAAAATTAAACTCGAGCGATACCATCGAGCCGAATACGTAAAGAGAAGAGACTCACGTTGCTTAGACGCTTCCACGGCCGACATGTGCAGCGACAGGGCGAGCAGGCCGAGCGCGACGACGACCGCCAGCGTGGCCGCGGGCGCGCGCGCCGCCACCACGAACGCGCCGATCACATCGAAGAACACCGGCTGCCGCTCGCGCTCCGTGCTGCCCTCCAGACGCTCGTGACTCAGCAATCCTGCAAAGAGCACGAAGCGCGTCACTTAGGGCCGTGCGACCGTGCACAGGACAGGGCAGGTCGCTACCCACCCTTCGCCAGCGCCAGCACGTTGTCGCCGGTGCGCTGCAGCGCGGCGGGCGGCACGCGCGCGGCGGTGTCGAGGCGCGTGTGGTACACGTAGCCGTTGCTGCTCCACGCAAGGTCGACGCCCGACAGGCCGCCGTAGTCGCGGAAGATGCGGAAGTCCGTGTCGGCGGGGATGAGCCCGCTCTCGAACAGCTCCTGCGCCAGCGACGACGCGAACGGGTGCGGCACCGATCCCGCGTACACCTGCAACCCGAGCGTGCGATGAGTTTCGACCATCTCCGTAGACCTTCACGGGAGAAAATGATTTAATCACCTCCATGATCCAGGGGTCATCCGGCCCCGCCTGGAACAGCACCTCGCGGCCGCCGGCGCCGCACGCCTCGATGTTGATGAAGGTACGCACGGACTTGGCCCAGCTGTGGAGGGATACACGGTCATTACCTGTTGCGTGTGAGGGTGGGTATGTGTGTGTGTGTGCGCGCTCACGGGTGCTGCGTGACGAAGGCGTGCGAGGCCTGCAGGATGTTCTCCTCGGCGCCGTTGAGCAGCAGCAGCACGTCGTGTCTGAGCGGCGTGTCGGCGGCGACGAGCGCGCGCAGCGTCTCGAGCGCGACGGCGCAGCCCGCCCCGTCATCGCTGGCGCCTGCGGAACAGATACACGTTACATGTGCTCGTTGCGAGCATCGCTGCTGTACGTTACGAGCACGTTCAGTGGAATTCTTTCATTTTTTAAAATTTACAAAATGTGTTGCAAATTATTTTTAGCTACTTAGCATTTTTAAAAGGAAACTTTAATACTAACATTAGTTTTGTCTCATACACATTTTATTCCATTGCTTGTATCATCGAAAAATCTATTAATTCAATAACCGTTCAATGTGGAGCATCAATTAATTGGTCTACAGATCGCAATTAAGAACGCGTGTGAGATGAGCGATGTGTCGTGTGTATTGACAAGCTCGGCTCCTTGCCGTAATATGATTCAACCGACTCACGTGAGCCACGTGACCCCTATAATTAGCTCTCTCTGCTTAAAAACATATACATAAATAAAGAAAAAAAATATTTAAAAAATATAATAATCATAACAAGTTTAAAGGTACATAGCACTTAAAATTATACCGCAAAGTATCAGAACAGATTATTAAATTCAAATCAACCTATTAAGTAAAATAGTTTTATCTTTCAAAGTGAACGGAGTGATTTAATAGTAAAAAGTGACAATATTTCATATTCTCGGAATATTACGAATCCCGTCCGCCTTGAGTCCCGCGCTCGGTAATTGCTCAGTTGAGAGCTGATTTGCTTAGGTATTTACCTACCCACCTACAACCTAGGTATCGTCTGTATTTCACTAGCTTTGAATTGCAGTGAGCTCAGGTAGTGGTAAAAAATCACAATAATTTATGTATCAACCAAAATTATCAAACATGTACTATTAATAGGTAATATTTTATTTTTATATCTGTAAAGGGTAAACGCTAACAATGACAAAATGATTAGGTATATCACAAAAGAGGATTTATTTTATTTTATACATTTTTATTTTGAAACCTTTTCCCACTTCCATTTTTAGGTTATTTCAACACCGACATATGACGAATTCCTCTTTAATAACTAAAAAAAATATCAGTGATTGTGATCTCTCAATAAGAGCAATCAGTTCGGAGTTCGGACGCAGTGTCGCGCGCGGCAATTAGAAGCATCGGTGCGCGCGCACTGGCGTTAACAAAGCCGACTTGACATGGAACTAGAGAGAGGTCAATTTAAGTTCATTAATTGTAATGCTTGATGTTTACACATTATCACCGGTGAAATGAACGTAAATAAACATTAAATTAAAAATGTCAAACCCCCCCCCCCATTTTGGTCGGGGGTTGAAAATAAGTTTTATTGCACTAATTTCCAAGTGTCAATTGAGCAATAAGTATAATACATAAAGGGTGGTAATCGATTTGCAATTTAATACCATTTTCTCCTACAAATTTATTTCCACCACGCTATTTCCACCAAAAATATTGAATGTGCACCAAAGTTTTTTAACCAATATATTCCGTAACCATCACCTATTTAATAAATGTTGTAATCTTAATAAAATAATAAATTGCCCCTTAACATTAAAATAGCACCTAATATTTAATTTTTAGTCCTAACTATTTACTTCAATTGTCATCGACATATAATAAAAACAAATTTTTAATAACCACTACGACTCGGACGTCTCTGGCGCTGCGGGACGAGCAGCCAGTCCGCCTTATTAGCAAAGCGCGTTTCGCTACGGCAGACGGAGGTTGCTCAACCTCCGCGCCTCCGAATTTATAAAAACACTCTAGGGGTGTCACAGACAAGTACCAAGTGGAATTTGGGTTGAACTGAGTCGGTTCTGGTGCACAATTAATATTTTTGGTACAAAATTAATAATTGACCAACTAGCTATCAAAAGGTGCACATTCAATATTTTGGTGCAAAATTATTTAATTTAGTGTACCTTAAAAACAGTGCACATTCTAGTTTTTGTTGCAACTTTTAATATTAGGGGTCGTTCAAGTATTACGTAACGTAATTTTTAAAGATTTTAGACCTCCCCTCCCCCATATGTAACGCACTGTAACGTTGTTCTGTACCCCTCCCCCTAGA
>DVVJ01001408.1:0-11447 GCA_018234505.1 Junonia neildi neildi
CACACACACACACACACACACACACACACACACACACACACACACACACACACACACACACACACACACACACCCACGCCACCACGACCCCGCCTACACGCACCACAACATACACATGTACAAAATACAATAATGCAGAAACATACATACCAACACTAAACATACACATAGCACTACACTACCCATACGCACAATACTACACATATTACACTACATACACACAAACACTGCACTACAACACACACACAATCACCACGCGACCAAATCTACGCCATGCCATTACGTACTCACTTCATTATATCACACAACTTGTCCTATTAAACAGACCTTTACCACACTTTACATAGACACTAACCATTCACTCTTTAACTCTTACTTACAACACTCAAATACAAAATCTTTACATACATGATATATTTTATAAGTATTACCAATAAAGTTATTTATTTTACTAATCATTTTGGGTGAATTTTTGAAATTTCCCCCGTTAATATAACAAAACTAACGCACCGAGTCCTAACCGAAGTGTACAGTATGAGATATTACGAGTTAAATTAATTTCTATTTCATCTTTTTTTGCTAGATAATAAAAAATAATAGAGTGGCATCACTAAAATCTTATATTGCAGATTAGTTGTTAAATTGGAATACCGTCATTGCGTTTATATTTTGACGATCCTTATTAATTATTAATTTAATGAATAATTTATTAATACACATGAAAATATTGTATTATCTCGTACTGTATACAGTGTATATGTCACCTTAAAATTGTAAACAACATTAATTATAATATGTCTTAGCGAGATTATAAACCTTCGAAAGATTGTAAAACGTAACAAAATAAATTTTATTTAGCATTTATTTTTCGATAAATTACGATCTAAATTGCTTATATTGACTTAGGTTAGGTTTAAATTAAATTATTAAATAAGTTCTAACCTAACCTAACCTAACTTTTGTATGGAGTTCACAATATATCGACACTTTACAATCTCAGTGCAGAGATTGTAATCTATCGGTTTTTACAATTTTACGGTGACACATATTTTGGTCTTTATTATTTATAACAATATTCATTATCTGATATTCGTCGGTAATGTCGCGTGAGGACAGAGCGTAGACTAACACTAACCTTGTCCTTTCAGTCTTTACTTACTATTTGAACGACGGTGAGTCTGACGTGACGTTCAGATTGTCGCTTAGTTGAATCAACGCGTTTATTTTACTCATTGGCATCTTCTCATATTCAAACTAAAGTTCTTTAGTCTAGGCTTTGTCGACCGCATTCCATTACATTGTGGGTACTATGAAAAGATTGTGACACAACAGTTTCTCTTACCATTTTTTAAGTAGAATCTTCATTTCATGTAAGGTAAAGGCGCCTAATGATAAAAAACTTCTTAATCTATAAATTAGTCATTTTATTTAATTCTAGAAAGGTTTAATCTTTTACCCTTTTTGAAAAAAAAAAAACTTATTAATGGTATTTATTGATAAAGTCGGTTTTCCAGATACCTCGGAATTAGGTACCATTTTTCGAAATGCCGCGGAATTAGGTGCCTTTACCTTAATATTTAAAAGTTAATAGGGTATTTAATATCGTAAAGAAAAAGTATAAAACTGTTGTGTTGTGTAAGAGAAGTGTATTAATGGAAGGGAGTTCGAAGCGCGAGTTCCGATGCGAGGTGAGAGATGTGAGAGACGCTTTGCTTGCACGCCGCCATCTTGTTAGACGTTATTGTTTGCGAATTGTACATGCTTTGTAAAAATGGCAGTAATTTTAAACTGTTTTAAAATTAAAGTGATATTAAATATACATTTTTGTTTGAAAGGGATTGGGGTAATAGCTTTGGTTGTGCCTTGCTTCATTGTGTTGAGTGACGATCGTTCTACATAGTTAGTGTCGATTCATGCTTTATCGTAAAATAGTGTTTATGTTCTTGTATTAAAGTATATATTGGAATGTCAGGGAACTGATTGCACTTTCGATACTGATAATATTAAAGCATGCGCTTTAACAGATATGCTTGTATTAATAAGTATTATTTATACGTATGTTTATAAATATGCCTCATTATATTATATGATAATGTATTTATTTTATATGTACCGGTGAAAGTAAATTATGAAGAAAAAATTACTATTACATATATCTCTATCAATAGAATGTTTTGTCTGGTGATCTATGTAAAACATGAAATAGCATGAGTACTAGAAGATCATACAATCAGTTGATAACAATCATAAGATTGTGTGGTCCTTCGAAACGGATAACAGTAATGTTTGTCACTTTATTAGTACTGACCTTAATATTTAAGTTAATGTCTCAGTATTATGTATATTTTTGGTAAAAATAAACTTGGTGACGAACATTATTGGTCTATATCGTATTTTGAGACGACGCACTCTGTCCCGCTCCAATGGTTTTCAAATTAAATTTTTTTTTTAGTAAATAGACAAGTCAATGCATGCCTGTGTGTTCAGGGGAAAAGTATATTATATTAAAAGTGAAGATTTTTAATCGCTAAATATAAAAAGCTTGTAAAAAACCTTGGTATAAGCAAATTCAACCAACTTGAAATGTCTGAACACGAGTCGGGTTAGAATTTGTGCATGTTCTGCGAAATAATCTCGACTCTGATTACCAATCAGCCTATTAGATATCTATTTTTTTGTTTTGCGCAGCGTAATGCGTATAATTCCGACAATTTAAGTTCAAATCGGACTGTAAGTTAAATTAAAAAAGACGTAACCAAAAGTATTGATTTTAATTAGTCTACTGTTAGCCGATTATAAATCTTCACTTTGAAAACAATATATGTAGTTTACAATTCTTTCCTCCTGCGCGTACATTGGAACGACGAGCGCGTCAGTAATGACTTGATCACACGTTATGAGTACAGTGGCGAGACTGCTTTTATTCGACGTCACGTGATTTAAAGTGTTGTCAAATTTCAAATATTTTCTTAAAAAAACTCGCCAAAAAGAAAACTCGCTCGGTCCAGTAGGGCTATTCCGAGCAAAAATCGACTCAATCAAGTGAATTTAGTCATTTTGCTCATTTGGTCTGTCAAATTTAAATTTTTAAAAACTTGCTACGAAATATCCAATGGATACATTTTTCGCCAAAAAAGACAAATACTTTAGTACGACTTGGTGCCGCATCATATCGCTTGCCGCTACATGTACAATCGTGTGAATGAAGCGTAAAAAATTCGCTTCAGTGAGTCTCGATTTTTGGTCGAAATAACCCTACAGTACGGTTTCACCGTCTCGCCGCTGTACTCGTAACGTGTGATCGCTGCAGTAGCGCGTGTAGTGACGTGCGTGTGTGGTAGTAGTGCACGCGGCGCCGCGGCCCGGCTACGGCCTGCGCTCCAGCACGCTGCCCGCCGGCCTCCGGACCTGCAACGTGAGTACATCTCTACACACCACCTTACTCGTGTCGGACGGTACGACGACGAGCCTTACCTTACCTCTCGTCGGACACTCGCACTTCGGAACCCCTACCGCTGTATTGGTGGACCAGTGTACTAGTGTACGGCTGTATTGTTGGTAGGCCAGTATACCGTTGTACCGTTGACCAGTGTACTGCTGTACCGTTGTACCAGTGTATTAGTGTACCGTTGGTAGACCAGTGTACCGCTGTACAAGTGTAGAAGTGTACCGCTGTACCGTTGGTAGAACAGTGTACCGCTGTACTTTTGGTAAACCAATGGACCAGTGTACTATTGTGCCGCTGTACCGTTGGTGGGCCAATGTACCGCTGTACTACTATACCGTTGTACCGCTGTACTACTATACCTCTGTACCACTAGTTTACCGCTGTACTAGTGTACTGCTGTGCCATTGTACCGCTGTACTACTATACCGCTGTACTACCATACCGCCGTACCACTGTACCGGTATACCAGTGTACCACCTAGCGCGGTGGCGGAACGCTCGACGGTCAATCGATCGTCGCCAGTTAGGGCAGTGCGGTAAAGCGCGAGTGTTGCAGTGGTGTCGTCGCTGCGCTCGGCGCCGCGGCCGGGCTACGGGCTCGCGGCCAGGTCGCACACCTTCTCCTCCAGTACTGCGGTGAGTGAACCATTAGGAGTCCACGAGGCTGAGTCTACTGAACCGATGCTTAAAATAAAGTTGCAATGGATCTATCGATAGTCGTATATTAAAAATATTATACCGTCCAACTCAGACCAGTAGTCCACTGAACCTATTCTTATTGTGGAAATGGATCAATTGATAATCGTATATTAAAAAAATTATACTGTCCAGGTCCAGACGCCTGTGATTAATAAACATGCTTATGTCTTCCTAAAGTCTGGAGTTCTTCCTAAAGTTAATGACGATGCATCCACTTTAAGCCTACTGTAAAAATAAGAACAGCTTTAAGTTACCTTACAGGGCAACTTAATATTTTAAAAAATGCAGATTTATTACTGAGACGAAATTAAATTATACATAAGTATAATTTTATTCATGATGTTATGATCACTCCTTTTTATACAAAGAAGTGATCAGTTTGATATATTACAAAATACCTATATTGTTCAAATTAATAAATATCATGTCTGAGTAATCTATTATACATTAATAATTTAATATTATTCTTCGTCTTATGCTACCGTTAATGTTAAACAGCACATAGATATAATTGATTTATTATTTTGATGTTTCTAACGATTTTTAGTCCAGATAAAAAATAACACAGCGTTAATATGGTATTCCAGGGTGATTTCACATTCAGCGGGCTCGGCGACAAGACGCACAGCACCGACTTCAGCAGCGGCAAGTCAGACAGTGAGTGACGTCATCATTTTACTATTTTCATACCGTTTTTAAAATTAGTTTTAGATTTTTAGATTTAGTTAAGTGTAAAAATTAGTTTTTCTAGTTTAAAATTTAGGTCCCAGTTCGGGCGCCAACAATTACAATGTACAATGTGGGATGAGATTTGAGTTTATAGGTACAAAAAAAAAACATTATCATTTTTACATCATTTATCGATCCTGTGAATTACTTGAGCACTTTTTTGATGTTCTTATGTACAACAAGACAATTGTTTAGATATTTTTACCTTTTTCTCACGTTACGATCATATTTATGTATGTATTTCGTATTAATCTCGTATCAAATTATATAAAAGTAAAATATTAAAAAAAACTGTTGTATAATAAAAATTACATATAACAAGGGGTTATTAATTTTGTGCGCCCAGTGCGGACGGACCTCTGCAGTAAGTAACGCGTGCCTCCCGCGCTGTACCGCCGCAAACGCTTCTCACTCTACCCCCGATTTGTTAAACTTTACCGGCACTGTTTTAATTTATTATCCCCGATGTTTTCGCTATGCAATAAATGAGTTGTATTTAATATAAAACAGTAGTTCGAGGGGCGGGAAGCTTAATTACAATTTGTATATCAGTGCGCAGTACACACTTGGCAAACCATCATCATATCGTCCTCAGATCCACGGCAAGGAAGCGGCGAGCTTTATTCCGTCATTAAGATCTCACGGCATGATCGCTTCGCTTCTAAAATGTATTCTCTTATTGATATTTTAAAAGTATTTGTTTACTTAATTTATACGTGTAATTTTGCTATCAGTTGTT
Source organism: Junonia neildi neildi (assembly GCA_018234505.1). Classification (NCBI taxonomy): domain Eukaryota; kingdom Metazoa; phylum Arthropoda; class Insecta; order Lepidoptera; family Nymphalidae; genus Junonia; species Junonia neildi. The sequence continues at coordinate 5,615 of DVVJ01001408.1, forward strand.
GTATTATATTATTTATATTTGCAGTTTCTGCCGGCTCTATCACGGACGTGGATAGAAGTGCTGTGGTAAGTACTAAGTAAATTCACGTTTCCATAGATCCATGACTATTACTTTTTTTACATCATCTCTCTATCATTAATTCGGTTTATTTTTTTGTATTCATACAATATAAATAAAGTTTATGATATCGAAATAAAAGCTTTTTGTTGAACGCATACGAATATTTTCACAACTCTAATCCCAAAACATCAACTTTTAAATTTTTTGTCGCTGTTTGTTTCGGCTAATCTCCAGAACGGCTGAACCGATTTTGACAAGTCTTCCACTCTCAGATAGCTGATATTATTATGAAGTAGCATAGGCTACATTTATACTAGAAACGAGGTGGGGGTTCCGTGGGAAAAAATAATAATCAATATCTATCAAATATATACCATTTCTCGTTTCCAGACGACAGACGGCGGAGTAGCAGTGCGAGGCGGCGTAGTGTCCGCCGCAGCGGGCGGCCCAGTGGGCACGCTCGCCTCAGTGGGGGGCGTGGGAGCGCGTGGGGGGGGCGTGAGGCGCTCGCTGCCCAACATGGCCACATCGCACCTGCTGCACGAGCCGGCCAAGCTGTACCCCTACCACCTGCTGCTCATCACCAACTACCGCCTGCCGCCCGACGTGGATAGACTCAACCTGGAGGTGAGACTGCTGCCCTCTACTGACGAGCTCGACATGACGACATCACTTTTAGTGAAGTTTAATGACATCCATTTATATGAGTAAAATTGAAGTGTCTGTAATGTAAAACTGACAGATTGCTACTAATTTCATTTGAATATTTTCACGATATTCATTCTAAAACACCAATTTTTAAAATGTTTGTATGTCTAACAAATCAAATATTTATTTTGTTATAATCCGCGAAAACAGTAAAAATTTGTCTGGTATGATGTACACACAGACACTCTACATCATGGAATTCCGCAAAGTAACGCCTGATTTAATTAAATTAAATGTTTGTCTGTCTGTCTGTTTATTCCGTGTAATCTGCGGAACAACTGCACTCATTTTGGCGGAACTTTCACTAGAAAATACTGACTTTATATTCCTCCTTTTCTTGAAACGGGATTAGAGTTCTGCGAGAAAAAATGAAAATCCTTATGATTGTTTGACGCAAATGAAGTTGTTGCTAGCAGATAACTACTTAATTTTAAAAAATTATTTATTAAAAACATGTAAATACTAAATAAAAGTGTAACAATAGTTAAAAAGCTAGCACTAAGTTGTCGCCTACGTTCCAGCGGCACCTGTCGGACGCGGAGTTCGAGGCGATCCTGCAGATCGGGCGCCAGGACTTCTACCGCCTGCCGCAGTGGCGCCGCAACGAGCTCAAGCGCCGCGCGCGACTCTTCTAAACTTACCCCCCTTTCCCCTTCCCCCGTTAATCCCATCCCCTCCAATCCCTACCTCTATCCTTGCTCCTTATTACCTCTTACTTTCACTTTGGAATTTGTCTAAGTTATTTATTCTTTTATATCCTCATCCGCTCGGAGCATCGAGCGTGGAGCGTGAATGTAACGCTTCAACCGTTCGTTTAAGAATAATAATATATTGATATTAAAAAGATTTTTCACATAATATCTAGATTTAAGTGCGGTGTGATTCACTGGTATGTTCGTGGATGCGAGTTCATAGAACTTTGTCGGACTACCTTCGGTTTTTAATATTCGACGGTCCGGCTTCGTCGGCCGATGTCTTGTGAGCGGCGGGGCTCCGGAGCTTAGTTCGCGCGTTGAGAACTATATAACTAGTTTAGAATTTGTGGTGCTTTCTGTGTATGATTACAAGATATTTTAATGATTTAAGTTAATATAATCACTGATTCTAGAAAACGAGGAAACTTTTTTTGATTATTATTATTATAACTTAAAAAATTGTTGCACCGGCAGCTCTAGTCGCGCACTGAAAGCCGGAGCCCGCCGCGCAGTTACGTAGTAACGCCTAGTAGGTACACAATTACATAGATGTAACTAATATATCGATGCCTTGTATGTATATGTATAGAAGAGATATATGGGCGGGTGCGAGCGTGACCTCCGTTTACTTTAGTGAGAACCAAATATATCGTAGGGGGAGCATATGTCGCGTTAGGTTTAAGTCGGGCTGTAGGTGGATGTATCGCTGCGTATGTGACGTGTGGGGTGTTGCTCGGTAGCGACGGGACATGTACATAGATGCCATACGACCTCCGCGCGTCCGTCGCCAGCCCTCCGGCAGCTGACTGTACCACTACTGCTGTACGACTGTACTACAATATGGCTGTACGGTTGTACGACTGTATGACTGTACGGCTGTACGACTGTACGATTGTACGTTTGTACGATTTTGCAGTGTAATACAGTGCAGTATCGCAAGTAGTAGAGGTCGAGCGCGCTCGCTGGGCGCGCCGTGTTCCTAGCGTGTGTGCGTGTGTGTGCGAGTGTGTGCGTGTGAGTGCGTGTGTGTGCGTGCGTGTGTGCGTGCGGCGTACTTGTGATTATTTCGATTGTTTTTAATTTTATTTTAGCCAGATATGACTAAGGTTGCAATATGGCGGCGCGCGAGACTACGGCCGAGCGCTCCGCCGGTTATTGTTTTTAGATAAGAGTATTTATGTGCTATTTCAAATTAATAAATGATAGAATTTTAAAATTATTACTACCTAATCGAATCGGTGTTCTTAAGGAGTAACTTTTTCATGGTCATGGCTTTGCGTCGAACGGCCTCGTTCGGCGAGCGGACGCTTCGGTGTCCTCGTATTCACGGTCACACGATAATTTTCGCTTTTAATTTGTCGATTTAAATTGTATTAAATGTCGACTTTGTAACCTGTAATGTATGTACTGTACGTATCTTCTTATTTTGTACGGCTTCGTGTATAGTGTTGGTCGAGCGGCGAGCTCGGTGTATTTTGTTTAGCCTTCTTTATGTTAAGAAGTAAGCGTTATATTGTACTAGCCCTTGCCTCAACGTATGTGCGAGCTGTCGAAGTTGTACTAAAGAGTATATTGTCAACGTATATGTTAATGTATAGCTTGCCAACAGTTTTTCCATCGATTATTTTATTTGGATTAATTATTGACAAGTACCGCATCGTGGATCATTTTGTAACTAAAGAGTAACCGATGTAACTTGTGATAACAAAAAGACACGCTGTTACATTTTTCGTAGTAATTATTTAAATGAATAATTTTTGCTGGTCAAATATTTTTCAGTACTACACCATTATAGTTTTTTTAATTCTATGAAAGCAAGTTTCATTGGTTACTCTTCTCTACTGATTGTGTTTTAAAAGATAACAGTACCTAACTGTAATGCAACAGAGCACCAAGCTAAAGCAATTTTGTCAGTGATTTTAAAGCGAAGACTATGCTTTTAAATAATAAAATTGCATTTCTGACTACATGTTGTTGTTTTATTTGATTTTTAATGATCCTTTTGACATACATGTTCGAAGGTGTCCGCTCAACTGTCTCACGTCCGCTCCTCGCCAGACTGGCAGAGTGATTCAAATAAAGGCATATCCAAACCTGTTGAAAGTTAAAAATCGTATTAACTATTTGAATGATGGCTCAAAATCGTAACACATTTTTGAGGTATTTAAGAAACATTTTAAAGTTATTAAAAAAAAAACAGAATCTAGTTAGATTGAGGAGTAAGGGAAAGAAGAATGTAAATTATTTTATTGGTGTCTATACAAATAGCATAGATAGGAAAAATAATTTCTTTGAACTAATTACATATATTGTATTTTAACTAAATTAAATTGTTTAAGTTTCTTCTTTTGTTTAGCTTTCGCGCCGAATGTATTAAACCTGCTGCCATGAAATTTTGGATATATAATTACGAATGAAAGATAATGAATTTTTCATCCCAGAGAAAAGAACAGGGTATTTTACCCAGAGCGGTAAACGACATCTACGCGGGGTTAGCCGTAAACAAAAGCTAGTGTAGTTATAATGCGTTGATATCGGATTATATGGCTTTACTTAAAAGTTAAAACAAAACGCTTTTTGTGAAATTGCATATTCCGGTATTTTTCACTGAATATCGTGAAATGCATTGCTTTAAAATAGTAATAGGCAAAATTATATTATTATAAATTCTATAAAAGTATTATGATAAACATTTTAAATGTTTTATTGATATTTTTGTACATATTTTAATAAGCAACAGTTTTTTACTTAATTCATATGAATATTTACACAATACTAAGAGAAGAGAGAAGGTCCTAAGTAGTAGCAGTAGTAACAGAATCGGTACTCACGGTCGGTCCAGCCGTACCGCTCGTGGCAGTCGTAGCGCATGAAGCCGCACACCGACTCGTGCACCGGCCAGTACGAGCAGATGGCGTCCGGCCTGCGACCGACGACGCCGCGTCACACAACTATCGGCTAGGGTCGTTCAAGTATTAAATAACGCAATATTTGATGATTTTAGACCTTCCCTCCCTATCATGTAACTATACCCATAACGTTTTTTATCCCCTCTCCTCTCCTACCTAAATGTTACGTTATATTTTACTAAAAATAAGTGCAATAATTTTGGTTACCATTTACGCCCAGAAAATCATAATTATGTTGTTACGTAACGGGTTGTTATAAGACCCCCCTCCCAACCCTCTAACGCAACGAAACGTTTCACAAGACCCTCCCCTGTCCCTAAATTGCATTATGTAATACTTGAACGACCCCTTAGTGGACACCTAGATAAACCTCCATAACTGAAATTCATGATGAGCTCTCTACACCTTGGAACTGAATTACCTTTGTAGTGGGACGAAGCGAAACTCTATATCTGATATTCCTTGTTCCTATTTATCATCACAGTTACCTCTACAACTACTTCGTTTTTTACTGTTAAACACTATTCTGATCTCTCTCTGTAAGATATGCAGTGACGGATTAAACTTTTTGTCGCCCCTAGGCACTGACAAGAATACCGTCTCATGAGCAGCATAAGAAAAAGAAAAAAAAAGACGAATAAAAAAAGGTCGTCAGCCTCTTTTCCCTATCAAAAATGTATCATTTCAGCTAAAAGAAAGTTCGTCACCCTCCTTTCCCTATCGTGGATTCCTACCATTAGCGCGCGCCCTTCTTCATTCGTGCGCCCCTTCTTCACTAGTGCACCCCTTGTACTCTCGCGCCCTACGCCTTAGGCACGTGCTTACTTTGCCATAAGGATAATCCACCACTGAAGAGTTGTATATTTATGTATACCTGGATATCTGAGACACTGGGTAAATTGAACTCAATAAGTGGAATAATGTAATTTTGTTCCCTTGAGGCGAGGTCCAGTCCAGTTAACTAGGTTTCACTGCTACAGCAATTACTCGTCATAATTTATGCTACGCTTACGCTAAGACGGAAAGGCTGCTCATATTCCAGGTAGTGATGCGACTCGAGTGACTCAAGTTTTGGTCTGACTCGGGTGAAAAAAAATTCAACTCGAGTGAAAGTGGACTCGAGTAAACTCAAGTCGAATGTGTTTTTGAGTGACTCACACGTAAAAATTTTTCCTTCACTAATTTTCACTCTGATTCAAATTCGATTCTCACTCTGCGTTTGAGGCAAACGCAAAACTTCAATGAGTGGAGTGAAATATATTTATTCGAGTCCGACCGAAACTGGTTTTCCAGCCGAAACTGAAAGGACAACCAAACATACGACCGTGGCTTGAGCATATGGCTAAAAGCAAAGTAATATAATGTGTGTTTTCCAATTACAGAACATAATGCGACTCAGTGCCGCACAATGCTTAAGTGTGCTAATGCTTAATTGGAACGCGAATTTGTGATGTTATGAGA
>DVVJ01001409.1:0-11445 GCA_018234505.1 Junonia neildi neildi
CTGGATGTCGGTTATTTAGCGACTCGTGTTCAACATAGCTATCTACGTTAAGCTTCTAGATTCAGAGCCACTGAACCACTTCTTTCGTATTTTGTAACGCCTTAATTTATTCTCAATTACGCCTTCCATCTGTGCAAACTTTACACCAGCAACCCGCTACACTAATCCCGGTAATATATATTTTACCTACCAAGCTATATAAATTGCGCAATTAAATTAATGGGACGACTTAAACCTAAGCGAGACGTCTTGCAATTTTTTTCTTTTTACGAAAATGAGATGCTACAATTTTAATCTCGGTATATTTTTTACAATGTAAAAACGAGATGCTTTTAGGAACGGAAATTGTCTGGTGTATTGTTGATTTTGTACTTTTATTTTCTCTAAAATATTTAGACGAATTTGGTCACCAGCTCTCTTGCTATTCACCTAAAGTGTAATTTATGCTTTACATGTCGCCACATGTGTTTTATGTCAATGTGTGCAATAGAGCGGTCACCAGACATGCTCCCATTCTAGAAACGAATGAATGAAATCTCATTCTCAATTATAGACGTAACTTAGTAGTGACTAGTTGCAATAATAAGAAAAAATAATTGCATATGAATAATTTGTAAAAGTAAATTTTAATTTTTTTCTCTTAAATAACATTTACTTTTTAGAAATTGTATATTCCTCGAAAAATCCATCATTCAAACCTGTTAAATAGTAAAAAACTATAAACATTTCATTCTCCACAGAAAGCGAGGCTTCAACTTAAATTACACACTAAAAACAGATTCATACATCTTATTTCCATTACAGAAGTAAAAGAGGTATGAGGATTACACCGGAAATAACAAATTATGAAGCAGTTCAAGGTTTGACCTTCACATAGTGCTTATTACTCTTGCTACCATCTCAATGATCAGTGCCATTATATGACGTTAAGATCTATTAAGATTTTCCCCAGTGACGGTTGGGCACTTGAGAACACCAAGCCACTTAAAGTTTTATCTTTATTGTTCCTTAATTAAATGAACGTCTCCTTGTTTTGTTTTATTGGTATTTTTATTAAATAACATGTAACTCGTTTTTAGTATATATCTATACGTATTGGATTGCATATCGTCGTGGGTTTACCGGTTTTAAGAAAAGAAATAAGATTATTATTCTCTTATTAGTGCTGTACTTTCAGTGTCCAAGGCAAGGATGTTGCCTATAGAGAAGTAGTTGTTTTACTAACCCCTATCCCAGTGATTTCCGTTCGCAATGAAACGTATCCTTATTATTGACCAACGATACATATACGTAACACGTCCCTCTCAAAACACTTTTAGTAAAATTTTACAGAAAATACAATAATTTCAATAAATACAATAGTTTGGTCTCTATCTATGCAGATTCCATTCCATATTAACATGATGATTTATATTTTATGAATATTTAAGATCTTGAATTTTTAATCTAGAAAAAGTAAATTAATTGATAAAAGCGGTTTTTCCTTGAATTCTACACGGTCTAAAAATAATGCTTAATCCGCAGTTTACCGCAATCGGCAAAACTGGAACATTGGTAAATCATCAGTGCACAGATGGATTGCGAAGCGGAAGTACACACGAAAGCACTATTTGACTAAGGCCTTTTAAACTTCGGCGCATATAAGCCGAAATTAAACCCGTAAATCCGCACCGCATTCACGAACACCGTACCAAATTTATAGAGAGCTCTTTTTGATCCGTAAATCCAAATTTAATAGCTAGACCTTGTTTTCACGGTAACATGATATTTAAATATAATTAACTTGGATATGTAAGGCATATCTGGAAACAGTTTTTTCTCTAAAATGTAGATCATCTTTAATTTTTACAGTTATACAAGAGTGCTTATTTCATTCAATAATAGCTCGTGAAATATTCGCTGCCAGTAACTTATGTACCTATAGCATGTTACATTTCTGGAGAATTTTTGTACCGGCTCCGAGACAGGCACGCTAGGCACGCGACAGAGGACAGGCGAAGATCTAAAATTAGATCATACCCGTTCTGGTTAACCCTGCACAGTTCTGTGTTCGCCGTAAAAAAACATATTCCATGTAAAATAGACATTTTAACAGTCATCGTTTGCACCTTTGGCTTGCACATCTTGTTTGTCATATCTTTAACTTTCCAATCGTCTCTTGGGCTTAAAACGGCTTATTATTTAAACACGCCCGAAACGTGTTCAAGGGCCTTTCACGTGTGTTACTTATTTTTTGCAGAGGTTCTTGAATTCGTGATTTACAACTTCGTGACTGTCATCGACGTGATGTAAACTTTAATGGCCAAATCGATTGATTGTGAATTAATGTAATATGGATAACACTGATTGGTATTTCGAAACTAATACCTTTCTATGTTTTGGACACATAATGGATAGTGGTAGATATAACTTCATCCAATTGTTATAGTATTATCGTATCAGTAAAACCTCTTATTTTCTATTGCTCGGCATTGTTTCCATATCTTCTTTTAGGAAAGAACGTAAACATTAATTAATTTTATAGCTCTTTTGAAAACCGCAAGCGGCGAGCATATAAGATTCTTTGCTTAAGTCGTCGCCAAGTGAACACTTGAGCTTCACAAAAGGCTTGGCTACGAATTAGATTACGCCTCTTTTATATTTCCTATATACGACTAAGCTATGAGCCATACTTTGTAAAAATGTGAATTAACAATAAATATTAAAAACCAAATCGTAGGTAACATTTGATAAATTCCCTTGCAGTACTAACAGTAAGTACTAATGAATATGCATATTGCGCCATTTGAATAATATAGTCTTACTTATGAAGTAGACGGCAATCAAACCTGATACTCGTGGATCAACGACCATGGTTCCGCCCTATGCACCGAAGATCCAGTTGCAACAGAACTGGATAAACTATTATCTTCATTTTTAAGCAATCTTCTAAAAGCTCTAATTTAAATTGAATCGTTGACATTAGAGATATAACTGATATTAAAAAAGCATGATTCATCATTTTAGGACATTTTTGAATTCCAATATTACTTGACGTTTCTTGATTATTTTTGGACATCATCGTTGAAATAATGTTGTCAAGGTGTTTGACTTTCGAAGGTATTTTCTGTTGTTTCTAGAATTATAGTACTTTTGGAAAAGCCTAATGTAAAAATTTCAAAAACAAAATTAAAAGCGGTTAGTAGGTGTATACCATTCGATGCAATACAAGACACGGTTGCATGAACTTACAAGTGAGTCATGTTATAACTGACATGCCGATCGGTTGCAGGATTAGTAGCTTGGTAAGATTAAAGTCTGTTATAAGATAACTTTGTATTTTGTTAATATCCTACCTTTCTGTTTTATTAATTATTTATTATTATTTATAAAACGAACAACATACAATCGTTGAAGACGACGATATGTAAATGAACCAATAGTGTTGACATAACGCTTGTTTTTGTGGCCCAAGATTTATAAACTGAACGGTACCTTATGATAACTTCATTTCTTTCGCTCTGGACAGAATATTTGGACTAAAACCACACCGTTTCATTGACATAGATGTTCGCCGTTATATAAAGTCGAGGTGTTAATTAGGTTTTGCAATGTACATACATTTCCAATTCGCATCACGCTTACGTCATACTCTTACCGCAGCCGTTTATGCCGCGTTACCGAGATCTGCATTAGTATTCCAATTTAAACGAAACGCGGTCAAAAGCCGCTGTTAAGAACTCTCGGACTCAAACTTTTTAGATATTTAAACGATCATTTAGAACGTTGGTTTTTATGATCTAAAATAAATAAAAAAATATATTCAAAAATAAAGATATTAAACTATGAAGTAATGGAAACAATACTTTGGAGATTCACATGACACACATGCTGCTTAAGTTAACTCAGCCGTTTTAATGAAGTTAGGTTTTACTAAAATGAAAAGCAACTTTCTCCTCTTTTCAACAAGTCTTAACATACTATTTATCGATTTGACCATAAAGAAAAGGTCACGGCCCATTCATAAAAGCTAGTAAACTTCTTTATATGGCAATAAAATATTATTACAACTGAGTTGTCATAATTGACCTCAATGCTAGGCCGGTTTGACACCTCTAATATGAAATGAATGTGTTGTGCGCCTTGTATAGCAACAACTAGCTGGTCAAATCAAAGTGCACCACCATATGGTCTAAGCGGTCAAGGTTAAGAATTCAACTCGTGAGAACTTCATAGCGACCCAAATTGTTCACAGTAAGAAAAATATGAATTATCACAGCAAATATAAATGCTGTGATAATTCATATAAATCATGGAATTTTATAATTGCATTTTTAAAGTAATTATTTAGATAAATTTCTAATTAAAAGTCATAAGAATTTACGGAGCTGATTACGAAACCCCGTTATAATACTAAGATTTTAGTAAAACATTTATGAGAAATATTTGTAATTGTAATTCCATCTTCTTTTGGTACAATTTTGTTTGTTTCTCTGATAGAGTTCAATGCTGTTTGAACTCATTGCTCCAATGTCAAGCACGAACGATGGCGATTGGAAAGTGATTGATTTCAAAAGCCAGCTGTCTGTTTATGGAAATCTGATTTAACGTCTATTAAAGACCGATTAAATTCTACTAGTATAATTGAGTCTAGAAACATTCGATGGGGGGTAGAAGCATACTTTTGTGATTAATGTGTTTCTTCTATCGTCTTCGATCTTAATTTATTCTTTATACTAATTCCCTTTAGCCTTTATTATTTTTACAGCTCTCAAATATCCTCAAAAATATATATATGATATAAAATAATATCTCCAAATTGGTTCGGTAGAATAATCCGATAACTCCCAATAATTAAATTTCAGTAAACTGAGATTCGAGTGACTGTTCGTTATTTAATACTTTTCAAGTCCTTGGATGTCGTATCTTTTATACTATGTGTATTTTAGGAACACAATTATTCATTTTCCATTTAAGATATTTGAATTATAATGTATAGAGCGTTGAGTGAAGCGGTGCCATTTGCAATCCAATCAAATTGGCCGTGTAATCAAAAGGGATAGCCGTAATGCTGTTATGATGGAAAAGGTAATTGAATTACCGCCTGGACTGTTCCAGGTGCATTAGTGCTTCCCTGTCCGCTCAGGATATTGCTGTCTGCGTGTCCATCGAACGTTTTATGATTATGGAAATTGATTGATTTAACGGGAAAGTCGTGATACGTTTTGATGTATTCTTTGATTTCTTTAGAGGATTTGTGATGTACTCGTAGCTCTGATTGTTTTATATGTTTACCTAGATATATTTGTTTTATACAGAACAGGTCTGTTAATAAATAATTGAAATATTTTTCTTTTTTATGTGTTTTTATGTATAGTATTTTTTTCTAGTTTGAAGCAAAATTCAAAATTACTTTAGCTCTATAAAGCTTTATATCCAGCTTTATTTTTTTAAAGAGACGATTAAAGTAAAGATTTAAACGTAGTAATTATAGTGTTTAGCGTAGTCTAGATAAATGGGAACACTAATTTTCAATCATTTGAGTGGTACATTCAGACTTCGTATCTGACAGCACCGTTATAGACTGCAATTGTTTAGACAATAGCCTATTAATAAAATTTATTCATGTTCGAGGCCATGTGTGCTACTTTCTATACTTAAAGATTTAATGACGTGTTCATGTTCTGCTCAAGACTGTTCTTAACTTCCTTTAACGAAGTGAAAAAAGTAATTGTTAAAAAATCGGCTTTCAGATTTCAAGGGGTATTTTATTTGAACGTCAAGGTTGTGGGCCTTATTTTCTCTACATTTGCAATGTTGTGAGTTATTATCTACATACGAGTTGGGACATATATTTCTGCATAAGTTGTAAACGATTTGTCGCAAAATATTGAAATTTTATATTGATTAAGTCTATACAATAATGTCTGTTGAATTTTTGATTCTTATTACTGCTATGTCAAAAGATTGTAATTTTTACTTTTTCATTTTCACTTTTTTATTTTTCATTTTTTTTTACATTTTCACTGTAGTTGTATATACCTATTCGGTTAGTTTGTTTAGGTAGATTGTAATATTTATTAGTAATAAAATTATTTACGCAAAAGTCGAATCTTAACATAATTAAAAATTCTATTGGCTTCATTTATATTCGTAAATCTCTTTTTATGTTGTGTTAACGATTCTATGTGGGTACGTACTATGCATATGTTTACATCTTCTCTATTTACATTTATTCTTCCTAGTCTTTTCCTTGTACCATATCAAACATGGGAAATAACTGATATAGTGAGTCAATTTTTTATCACATTTTGAAACATATTCTTTTACCCTAAAAATATAATCTTCTTTTTGGATATCTGAAAGTTACAACGTACTGTGTTTATAAAAAGTGCGATAGTGCTCCATTTCTGAGACAAAAAAAAACTTTCATTAAAAATAACCTAATATTTTTATATATTTTTTTCCGTTACAAAAACTTGTATCCATCGTAAAAAACTTACTGGACAGTCACGCTGAAATATTGATTTTTTTATCGCATGCAAGTAACTTACAATAGATACGAAAAATACGCTTCTCATTTTTTGTGATGATACCGTTATAGATGTATTTTTATGTACAATTTAAAGGAAGGCTTTAATCATAATACAGCTTCGAGGCTTGCTATATTCATATTGGAGTTGTAAGATCATTTATTTTAATTCTAAGACAAGCTAGTCTTCGTTCAATTATATAATTTAGGACATTTTCATCTAGGACATTATAATCTAGGCCAGCTCAATCTATCTCCTATTGTTGAATCATCTATTTGAGACAAATCTTAATTCCATCTAACTTTCTAACTGGCATTAGTATACGTATATGCAATGGTGCTGATTATCGTCCTAAATAATTTATTAGACGTCTGACGTAGGAGCTTGTAGACTAACAGTATTATAATGCTGGAAAGTTTTGATTGTTTCGTTTATTCCCAAGAAATTACCAATGTTGTCTATTTCCAGATGAGTTATAGGCTACATATATAACGAATATATTACAGTATAATACCCATTTTAAAATATACCAGTAATGGGAAGGTATCTTCTATTACATAAGACTGTCGTTTGATCCACTACACATATAATTACACACACTTAAGTTTCGCGAATATAACCTTCATTTATCCCATAAGAACTGAGGGCGGGCATTTAGTACAAAGGGCAAGAATTAACAGATGTCTTAAAGGTCCAATGCAACATCGGCAGATGTTTGACATTTCCACTGGGCCCGTCAATTATCTGAATCATTCGTCGGGTGAATTTTTTACATTTGCATTCTTTAATATTTCAACTGCTAAAATGATATTGAGTTACAAATTATTTACTTTTTCGCGATATCCTATCTTATATTTACGTACGGCAGAGTAATGGTCATGACATTGATCAGACGAGCCAGAAAATAATATTATTGTACGCAAATAAGATCTAGCGGCAAATCAGATAAGAACCGTCTACCATGAACGAACTCCACCGTGCAAGCGCGACGGATTGCCGATGACAATTACTAATACAGATTGGATCAGCTATATCTTTATCTTTTATTTTATTACAAAATATGCAACAAAATATACGTAATTGTATATTGCGAAAATCAAAGCCCGATTATGCAAATTCAATGCATTTTTTCTTCTTAATCTCTAGTGATTAATTATTTCAGGTAGCGCTATCTAACGAGTCTACTGGAATGTTAACTGTAAAATATTTGTTTTATATTCATTCACATGTTTCCACTCACGCTGGCCCGAATGTGACGTTCTTTAAAATCTCAACGAGCTGAAATACTCGTAGAAATGTATTCGCAACTTGCAATCTCGTTTTGAGGCTAAAGAACATTTCGTTTCGAGTGTTCTTGACCTTTATGCAGATGACATGTAACGCTGAAACGTAAATCAAAACGCTTATGCTTTTTGTTGATTACTATCAATACCATAAAGATGGAAGGTTTGCTTTCAAGCAATAATGTCAGCATATCCACCAAATTGATTTGAAAAATTGTTTTACCTGAAACCTTGTTTATTGAGGAAGGACAGGCTATAGAGTATCGATATACAATTTCGATCCTGAGTGGAGCAGTAACCACTGGTGAAATAGCGAGTCATATAAAAGTTTATCAAAATACGTCTTTAGTCCCCAAATCAAAGTGATTTTCAAAGGACGATCCGAATGATTGATATTCACAAAGCTCTCTGTATTTCCAATTCAATATTAAAAGAGCATTGATTGACGGTAAAAAATTCGATGAATTCCCACTCCGTCTGGACCTGTCAAAGGAATGTCTCCATTACCCCTACAAAGGGAAGACGTTGAACCAACTTAAGTGGTCGCGTAGTCTCTCTATGTTATACCGTCTTGTTTTTATTGGCCACAGCTGCAAGACTAATCAGCGTGAGGCCTGTCATTATAACCTTGTCGTGTGCGATTGTAATGTAGTTATATGTAATTGTCGATAGAGGAATGTGTATGAGCGGTAGTTGGGTTATCACGAGCACACCCCTCGGTCTCCAGCGGACTACCGGCTACCGACTCTCGTTTAGTTTTATTCGCGTCCGCGACGGATGAAAACGTGTCGTTATATTACAGCGATTAATATAAGTTTGTGATTTTTTTCTAATAAGACAAGTGATTAGTGGGATTTGTGGTATTGAAGTTTTTTTTTTTTTTAAGTTAGGTAAGTTGTTTTTAAATTTTAATTTAAATTGAAAATTATCTACAATGTCTATTGTAGCTTATCAATCGATTAATCGTATGATTTTAATACGTAAGATATTCATTTGCGATTGTTGTGTTGATTTGTTGTGACAACATAGCCGTAAGGTCATATTTATTTAAAATTTTATATTTTTAAATTCGTACTAATAACAAATTTATACGTACATTTTTAGTTTAATCATCATTATCATTATGTATACTGTAACGACTAACTTATTTCATAGTGGTGAGTCAATGTTATATTATTTTTATATCCTTGCATATCCTGTATATTCTTCCTTATTCATCATTCTTAATATTTAAATTTGAATAAATGTGCTACATTTTTATGAGAATGTATCCGAGCTCTACTGTACTATGGTTTTTGAAAATTAAGCTTTCTGTTTGCTTAAATTAAATTTGCATTACTTACACTTAGCTATTACTTATCGAATATTTAATTACTAGAAATTCTTTTACTATATTTAATTTTAGTCGAGGCGAGATTGGTCAGTAGGTAATCAAAGTCTCATAAATAATAAAGTAATACATAATAATTTTCATGGCTAAAATTCAAGTTCAAACTCGCAAACAACTGCTCGAAATCGTATATCAAAACTATTAGACCGTTGATTTAAATTTAATAACTACAGGAAATAATTTTAATGCGAATTTTTCCTGTTCACATCGACTCTTGCACATAGTTCCTTTACGAAAGTCAAAATTTAAGGCCACGTGTTCACTAAAATCGATACACAAATACGGGAACGATTCCCGTCTTCGCCGACGGGACATGGGGGCGGCATTAGTGGGGGAGAAAATGTTTATTGGAATAATAAAACTGTTGTCTGTAACAACAGTCCCCTGCTCGGACTAACATTGCACTCTAACATAATGATCTACGTCTCATTTTACTCGCGATAATTATTCATAAGCTCGACAATGCCGGTGGCGCCTATAGATATTTTTGTTTTGCTGTGAATCAACTCGTGTGTAACGTTCTTTATTTAGTCTGAACGATTCTATTCGTCTGCCTTTTTATGCGACTGACCAAAAAAGAAGGGATGTGCATTCAAGAGTCACTTACACATGTACACGTACCTAATTATGCATGTGTAAGAACTGATTTTTTTATATTTTTGCACTTTTTAATTGATTTGGAGTCAGTTGTTTCGTAGAATCTTGTAAAAACAATGTTATTTTTGTTCTTTTAAAAGAGAATAGTAAATGTTAAATTTATAGTATGATATCATAATAGGCCAGTCATAACTCTATCTTTTTGCACATAGCTAAAAAATGGCATTCATTAGTCAGAATTATACTTACGTTGTTCACACGCTTGTATATTTATATGTATTGTGTATTGCTATATACCCATAACAAAGAAATAAAAAATCAGATTTGAACTTTACATTACTTCCTTGCTCGTACCGATGTCTATCAGAGAGGCAAAAAGACGTAAAACTAAATAATAAATCATTTATCCACGGTTAATCATTTTACAAATATGTTAAATACATCCGTACTTAAACGTCTCAATTAATTAATAGTCATATCAATCATATAATAGTCAAAATACATAAGAATTATACGCAACTAGAAACCGAAATCATTCTCGATGACAATACTTCATTTCGTATTCTGGAGAAAGTAAAAGCCGTATAACAAGTACCTAAATCTAACTTAGCATGTATTTAGCACAATGCGAGTATACCACACTCCACAGTGCACACACAAAGCCTAAGTCGAAACAATTCTGGGAAGCCCGCGATTCGTGACAATGTTTCATGTGGTCCTAATGTCGTGGGGCGGTACAAGGCGAGGCTAATATGTTCGCTAATAACCTGGATGTACGACACCTAAAATGCTAATTCTGTTCCTGTGATTTTAAATTTAATTTGTAATGTTGTACTACATATTTATACTTAAAAATGAAAAATGAATAAGTTTTCTTGATATAAATAGTTTTATAAAAATAAACCTGTATCGCGAAAGTATCATTGAAAGTAGGCTTCGCAACATAAGTTATTAATTTTAACTTTTGTATTTACAATAATTAACATAAACCTACCTATATGTAATATACAGCCGGTAAGACATACAAAAATGAATCATGATAAAGCATAAAGTAACGTATTATTTTACAACAGTACAAAAAAGATATTCAAGATTGAATTTCAACACATATCGACTGAATAAAATGTAGATATATTGATAAAGCTCTACAGCCCTCTCTTTATAGATAAATGTCATGTATTCAACAGTGGGACATTGTCAGGATGTGCGGCGAAGCTAGTCAATAACCCGCATACGTTGTCTGTTCCACGATTAATACCTTAAATGCATTTACATGTTATCTGTAGCCTTAATAGACATTAATTAGATTAGATAATTGTCTTATCATAAAAAAGAAATGTTTCGTTTCATCGTAATGTGATTAAACTTTTATATTTATCAATAATGTCGATGTTAAGATGTTTATCGGTAAACGAGATACGATTTAAAACGAGTTTTTTCATTTTATTTCAATTTTCTATTTCGATAAAATTAAGTTTATGGAACACTGTTTATAATAAATTACTATAACGACATGAAAGTGTGAATGATAACAAAATTCAACTAATATTAAATTACGAAAGTTTGTCAACATATTTGTTATTTTTAGTACCGGGGTGACCGAGCTTCGCTCGGTGATCATACGTGTTGTATCCTGTTTTAGATATAGCTTCAAAACTATATT
>DVVJ01001410.1:0-11439 GCA_018234505.1 Junonia neildi neildi
GTCTAAGCGCCATTTTTTTTACATATATATTTTTATACACATTTGGAATCAGCAAATTATTCTCTATCCAAATATCTATAAAATATATATGTCAAAAAAATGGCGCTTAGATCAAATAGCCTTTCAACCGTCGATATAATGTTCTTAATGAAACTAAAATTTATAATGTTTAAAGTCAATTTTTAAAAGTCCACGAAACGAAAGATTAAAATGAAGAATTATATAGGTACTTTTTTAATCAAGTTTTGAAATATTTTCACTACATATATTACGATTTATAGAAAAAGTAAAGATTCTATTATTCTGATGTAGGTATACCAAATACGAATACAAAGAGCGAAGGAGTTCTTGTAAAAAATAATTCATATCGACAATCTGACAATTTCGGCCGACTAATCGTTCATGGTTGAATATGGTTGTCATAAAGCACCTTGCGGGATGTCGTTCGCAATTTCCATAAAATCTTACATTCATAGACAATCCTTTAAGCCGTGTTTTTACTCTATTGTGTCGCACAACACTTGCGCAGGCGATTATTTGACAAGGATCTTTCTTTCCGAAGATTTCGTATGAAAAGGTGTTCTACATATTTTGTAGGGTAAAGGTACCTATATCCGATGTTTAGATTCTTTACTTTTATTTTTAAGATTTCATAATCTGGAAATAACTACAAATCTGTACAATTATTGATCCTCTTCTTATGACTGTACGTATTTTATTTTTTGGTAGTATAACAATCTTACAAAAAACGTGTTTTTTCTTCTTTGTAATTTGTTTATTTACTTTATTCATTATCTATTTCTAGTGCCAAAATATTTTAAAATCATATCAAATTTGGTATATAACTTTATGTTTTTAACTTTTTAACACTGTGTCCCTAACACTCATGTTGTGCACAGTGTTAGATGTACATAATATATTTATATATTAAACTAGTAATCATGTTGACATATACACTACATAAATATCCAAAATGAACTCTGAACGTTGAATTTTTCAAAGTCATCTCAACTGAAAGATAGGTACATATGTCATACTGTTTCACACATAGGGTGGCTTTACCCTACTAGAACCAAAAGGTGCTAGCCAATGGGTTGAGTGCGTAGTACATTAACAAACTTCTATCAATAAGTGTTTATTTGCGAACATCTGCACCATGTGTGCACCCATCACTTTGTGTAACTCTTTGGTGCTATTTATTGAATGAACAATTGATTGAGTCAATGACATGTAAAAGTTTCGTCAAAAATTTTAATGTAAAGTGCAAAATATGAGACATTTTATGTTGTATAACGTTTAACTTTTATCCTAATTCTTACAAATAACTAACGTAAAAAGTAAAAAAAGCAAACTAGCAATATCTAAATTACTTACATTGATTATTATTTTCAATTTTATTGCACTTACCTACTTAGAATTTCAACTTTTATTTCTTTTATAAAAATACCAGTCCTTGTAATTAAACAATAACAACGGATTATATCGGCAGCGGTATTCTATCAATCAAGTAAAAGCAAAAGTCATGGAAAGAATTTAAATAAGATTCGGGTAACGGTACCTATTTTTATGACCTAATTGCATTTTACCGAAATGAAAGCATTTAAAAGAAAGTAAACAAAAGAGTGTCGCTAAACTATATTCATCAAAATTGGTTCACATTCCCATCACTCTTTCAATAATACAGGTAAAAATTTTTTCGCAAACAAAAAAATATATGCTCTATAAAAGACCCGGTGAAAGTTTTGTAGAATCTGTACGAACAAACAGATATAATGTAGGGTTTTTTTATATTACGAGATCGGTTGGAAAAAAACCGCTCTTTCTCCGAAATAGCCGATGGATCACAAAAGGGTTTTAGATTTCATTTCACAAGAATTTTTTGCGACGCCGAGAGAAATACACAAATGTCATATCCTGTGGCGAGGATTCGTATTTTAATTTTTACACGAGATGCTTGATGTAAGTGAAATAAGTAAGTAAGTATATAAAGTTTACAGGGACAATATTTTTTTTTGGTATATTTTTAAAAACTTTTAAAAAGGCATTGGTAAAAAATATCATCTTTCATTTCTAAGATATTGCCAATTTCATTTTAGATTCTATTCCTTATTGTTTTATTAAAACGAGATTTTGATGCAATTGTTTTTTTTAATGCAAATGTTTCTAAAAATATTTTCAATTTTTAAAAGATCCACGTACGATACCTATACCCTATACAGCAAAATTATGCTCAAAATAGTTCCTTTTGTTATTTATCAATAGATTTATTAAGACGATAGAAAAACTCATTTTTGACTTTAGTTCTATTTCAAAATATTTGTTACGAACATTATGCTTATGCACTAATGCATACATTCTTCGATTTGATATCAAAACATTTTTTGCCCAATGAGTATTGTATTGACAGGGTAATTGCGAGCTTGATGGACACTCACCTTTTATGCCCTTTGCACCCTCGAGCACGCGACGTTGGAGCCACAATTAAATATTTATACAACGGTTTCTTTGTAAGTTTTCCTAAATTCTTCGAAGGTGTTTAAATTTTTAACTTCCTTCGAAACTGTATACGGTTCACGAATTTTTACAGTCACATGTATGGCACTGGGAAATAAATTGATTAAATTAATTTATAATTTTCGTTATATGAATTACGTTTTCGTTTTTAGTTAAAGTTTTATTTGACATAATGAGTCGCTGATTAATATAGGATTAGAAAAAGAAAATAAGGCAATGGTATTTGAATGGACAGCCTTAAGAAAAAATGGTTAACGTTTTGATAAATTGTGCTGTAAATAAAACAAAGCGGAATAATTTTTATCATTATAATACTTAAAAAGCTTACATAAATTAAAATTATTCTAAAATCCTAAATTTAAAGACGTATAACTAATAAATGCAATCTTAATAATCTCAAGGGCTTACGATAAATTGTAAAAATTAAAGTTATTGCCGAAAAAGCGCGATGACGTCATATCCGCTTATTTGACAAGAACTATTGTTTGCTACTTATTATATAAACTTAAAAAAAATATAAGACTCCAGAGCGACAGATAAAATTAAAATATAATAGTAGCAAACACACTCACAAATCCTTTACCAAACCATCAAATTGTTTTAAAATAAAAATTGTAAGAGGAATAATCATACAAATTAAATATTTATTACCTATAAATGCTTTCAATGGCAAGTTATAACTAAACTATTTGAGCATATGAAATTGGCATTTAAAACTATTATCAGCTGAACTGATTAAAAAAAATCTTACAAAATGCAGCAAAGAGTATTTTCTGTCATTAAATTAATTGAATTATTATCTATTCTATTAAGTACCTATTGTAGTTATACTATATAATAAATATCGTGTTGGTTTTCCACTAGATCCTTTTCTAATTGATCCGATTGTAATAATTTCGTATTTATTTATTTATGATATGCCTAAGCTTTTAAAGAACTTTATAGTATAAAAACTTTATCGCTAATAGTTCCACAGATACGTATACATACATATAAAAATCATTAAAAGCTATTAATCAAATTTTACTCAAACATTTCTACATAATCATTTCTCTTTACCAAGAACTAAAAAAAAAAAAATCTTAATTCTTGTCTAATTGTCAATGTAGACAATTCTACATAGCCCAAAACGGCTATACAAAGTCACCTTCCAATCTGTCAAATAACAATTTAAAAGCCAATAGCCTCTCTTAACCTATATGTACATTACAGATACAAGTCATAGTCGAGCCCGTTCCCGCCGCTGAGGTAGTCGTACAAGTAGACGGCCATTTCGTCCAGCGCTTCGAGACGAGGATCGCTCAGCGGCTCGTCCCGGATCGACCGCGCCGACCTGGATAGAGGAGACCTGAGTATTGTGAAATAATCGAGATATATTGGTATATACTTATATAATTATTTTGTTGTATGAGATGCTATCTTGCTATATCACTGATGGACATATTTACCCCTTTCTTAACCATTCAGGGATATAATCTATATTCGAGATAGTTGTGGTTCCAGAGACAATACGGGTCCGGGATTTTGGTTTCAAGAGTTCATTTTATTTTAACATTTTATAGAGAGATATATTTAGTTAGCTTGAAGTTCTAAAGAGCCCTACATTCATTAAATCAGCTAGTCAGATTTTTAATTCGAAATCCCAGGTTTCATTGATTTAGGTCATAACACTAAAATATTATCCGATACCTGAATTCTCCCTCAGTGTCCAGTTCGTCCTCGCTGGTGAAACGTTCTCTGATATCCTTCATGATGCAGGCTTCTAGCTTCTTATGCTGTTCCATCAAAACATAGAGGTGTAATTAACTGTTACATTGGTCACATTAGTTGGCTCAAAATTATGATCTTATTTAGGGAAGAATGTTTAGTTAAACCAATAAAAAATATTTTTTCTATTTATAGAGAATTTTAAGAAACCGTACTTAATAAGTATGTTGCCTCTTGGTAACCTATATTTGTAGACGTATGAAGTGAAAAAATGCTTAAAGCATACCTTATAACAGCGGAAGAAGAACATAGGCTTGATTAGTTCCTGGGATAACGGTGCCACGTCACGTTTGATGTCTGGCACACATTGCTGAAAATAAAACAAAATAACTTGAAAAAAAAGCGCCCGTCATCTTGGTTTGCATCTTGTTATTTAGGACAAAGAGACACGGTAAGAGACTTGCCTTTGCATATTAAAAGGGTAAGTAAATTTTTAAACATGCAACTGGTACAAAGACCCTAACTTCATGCCCTAAAGTCTTTTCTCCCTATAATACAACTATACTTCCTACTCTTAAGCTCATTCGACGTGGATAAATAGATTAATAATTGTTTCATGAGCTGCTAATTGGTCTTCAGGTTGTGGTTAATGCGATTTGTAGTTTTCCCATATTCTAAAAAAAATACTTACCGAGAACTTCTCACAAAACTGCAGTCCATCCTGTATGTCACCCTTCAGTTCGCTGGACACAGGCAAGTTGGCGATTCTCTGAGTAATCTGTTCATAGTTAGGCTCCAGATTGTGATCGATGTAGCCCAACTCCTGCATCACGCACGTAATGTTGCGGACACGCCCAGCGTTCGGACCACGGGAGACTAGTTCCAGACGATCACGAAGGTCTAAGTCCCTCTGGAATTTTCAGAAATCAGTCACAACAATTTGTATACCCAATATTTGTTTTATGTTTTTAAGGCAGAAAAATGATAATTTCCTTGTAAATTGAAATTTTTTTTTTGATAGATGGAACATGGGGTTGTTTGCAAACTAGTAGAACGGCTCCGTGAACGGCCTGAACTGACCCAGGTATATGTCATATGGTATTAGGGCCTTTCAATTCATCAAGGAATATCTTACTGAAACTTGATTGTTCATGAAGTATGTTTGTTGATACAGGAACTGCTGCTGCTGGTAGGTGTACGGGTTGTATGGGGTTATATGGGAACTGGTAGTACGGCTGCTCGAAAGGCCTTAACTGACTCAGGTATGGGTTATTATTGCTTTTAAGTCCACGGATGAATTACTTACCGAAACTCTGTTATTCATTAAGTATGGCTGCTGATATATTCCTTGCGGGAATTGCTGCTGTTGCTGCTGCTGGTAGGCGTAAGGGTTGTACTGCATGCCAGGGGGGTAGAACATGGGGTTGTATGGGAACTGGTAGTACGGCTGCGGGAACGGCCTGAACTGACCCGGCATCATGTAAGGCGATGGCGGTTGGAAGGTAGGCTGAAAAAGAAAATTGAAAATAATACACATGTAGGTACTCGTATGTATCGTCGTATAGGTTTATAATGTATGGTCAGCCTATGGTGATTTTGAATTATGTACACTTCAGATGGTACTCTAATTTTTAAAATAAGTACCTACAGTTCTGGAGTTTCCTTCCCGCATACAAAATTCGCTTTCTTAAAAGTATATGAAAATTATTTCAGTACCTAGATTAAACATTAAAAATGTTAAAAATGAAAACAGCATCACTAGGCTTTATTAATTTCAGAATTAGGTAACTAATCAAAAAATAAAGTATAAAGATAAGTTACAACTTATGTTAGTTAAAGATAAGTTACAACTTATCTTTATACTTTATTATGAATTACATATATTATGAATTACAATTCATAAGGGATTTTATATTTGCGAAATTGCGACATGAGAATAGAAGGTAATTATTTTCAGAATAAATAGTGTTTTATATTAAAATAAAATATTTAAAGCATAAAATGCAGAACTGGGCAAAAATATTTAAGATTTTTTTTTTGATATGTATACTCTGTACTTATTTGTTTAAAAATTTAATATTAACAAAGTAATTAACGACAATATTGTTAATTACAAGGAAAAATAAAGGAATGTGTTATGTAACAAAATATTTCGTAACAACATGCATCGCCTCTTTAGCTCAGTGGTAGAGCACTGGTCTCGTAAACCAGGGGTCGTGAGTTCAATCCTCACAGGAGGCATCTGTTAACTCAACTTTTGGATTTTTGAATTACATAATTATAATAAAAAAAATTACCCTTTGTCTAAAAGGTAGCATATTTCCTAATGGTTCGACTTTGTGAGGTTGCAATTGATCATGTGCCAAATTGTTGTCGTGATGTGGAACAGCGCCATCTGCCGGCTTAGTGATGGTTTGCGTGCTCGGGTCTATCGCAAAGCCGGGCGGCAACTTTCCTAATAGGAATGGCGGTATACTGTGCTGGTTCGGCGGCTCCTCAAAAGATGGCGGTGATGAGCACTTTGCGTAGGCATCTTTCATTTCTTTACGGATTTGTTTCACGACTTCTGGACCGAAACAGCTTTCGTAAATCTGAAAGTGATATTTTTTTTTATTAAATATTACGTAATAAATGTAAATATTTTTTTGCCTCTGTGGAAATAAACAATAACTTTTTTTTTCAATATTACTATTATTAACTTATTACTATTTCTTCTTCCTAGCATTTTTTCCCGGACTTAACCAGGGTCTGCTTTATTCTAGTCTAAGTTGTGACAGGTTACTGATTTTTACGCAGAGCGATTGCCGTCTGACCTCCGCAACCCAGAGTGCAAGCTAGTAACCATTTAGACTAGAATATTACCTCCTAGAGTAACTTATTACTATTTATAAACTAATAAAAATGTTTAAGGGATTCAAAAACTAATTTTATTATTAATTTTTAAACGAGAAAATAACAATTTATTAATTTCCTATACTTTTAAATTAATATCTTTTCATTTATTTTATTATTATATTTCAACAGTAACTTCATCAAACATTTTTCATTTTAAATAATAAAAGTTTGATTAATTTGTATACTGGTGATAAATTTCGTACATTCAACAAGAAGCAGTCGTGGCCGAGCGGTTAAGGCGTCTGACTAGAAATCAGATTCCCTCTGGGAGCGTAGGTTCGAATCCTACCGACTGCGGATTACTTTTGGAATTTTTTATTTTGTATTTAATATATTTTTTTTATTTTTGTGCATTCCACTTCACTTTTATCCGACTGTGTCAAAAAGAGGGTAATGTGTTTCAAGTGTATGTATGTAGTTAATATGTACATGTAGGTATATTTCCTGCTAAATTGGTGTTCTAGGATCGCATTTAATGTTTTTAATTTTTAATATGTAGAATGACGTCAGACTTTTCTACGTAAACAGTAACGAAGGGTTTCGTTGACACCGTTTAACAGCAATTTTTTTTCTAGCCACCATTTTAAACTCATAATCCACAATCAAGTCCACATTGCCAGTAAACTGAAGCCGCAGTAATGTAATCTAATGTTATGTAACGTAACGTAACTTAATGTAACGTAACCTAAAATAATGTACTGTAGCGTCATATTGAGTAAGCTTTCATTCATTCATTCGTGAAGTAATAGACTAGTGGTGTAATTTTAATTATTTCTCTTACCTTCATCATAGCGTATTTCTTAATAAACCTGTCATCGCTGCTGGCGAGAGCTTTCGCCATGAGGCTCAGCAGACAAAATAGGAATATCCTTTGCACCATTTTGTATCTGTGGACAAAAATCAAACATTACCGACTTATTGCACAAGTATACATTACACATACACATTCTACTGGCAAATAAAAGTCTATTTAAATAAATATTTAATAAAAAATTGATTAGAATATTTTGGTTTTTATTTGTATTTATATTTTTTATACTTGGGTGATACTAATTTTATTATTACTCAATTATTTCTTTGCAATATTTTTACGAAGTTGCCAGTGGCCAGTTCTCTCATGAATTCTTCACAGGCAAAATGGCAACAATGTTTTTATGTAGATACCTATTTATAATTTTATATCGATAATGATAGCTAATGATTATAATAATTATAATTAATCTCATATCATATTTCTTGCAAAGATATTGTTCCGTTATAATTACATCTAAGTATAGTTTAAGTCTATGTTATTCTAAAATGTATACTTAATCGTTATCTAAGTGCGGTCAAGTGGGCGTTACTTACGAATAAGTACTGACCAGTTCATTAACATTGCTTCTGAACCGTTAGCATGACATGGGATATAATATTTATTGCGGCTTCGTAAATTATTATTTGTGAAATTGAACTTTATAGTAGTACAGTACTATTGGATAACAGATGGCGCTGTAATACGATTTCTGTCTTATTAATGTGGGTGCTATTTTTATATTTTGTTTTGCTTTTCTAATAAGTAGACCGGATTATATGCATATTCGCATTGCTCAGCAATTTTTACTACAATTACCGTGATGACCTTTGGAAATTTGACTTGATGACCTTTTTTGGTCGCCACTGAAGCCGATGTACAATTTTTCTATCAACATACGACATATTTTTGTTGCACATTGCTTACACAAAAACTTTTCATGTTGCATATAATCTGGTCTCTACTAATAAGTTTTCTTAGATACTAAGTCTATTTGAAACATTAAGTAAATATATGGGATCATAAAGAAGTATTTCTTTATCTCATGTTCTAATGTAATATTTTAAGTACGTTAGATTTTACATCTAAAAACTCCCTTATAATTCGTAGCAAATGGCCACCCTTCATCTTGGAATCTTTGTGTAAATTAATTAACACAGAATGTAAGAGTAACACATGTAACTAACACAAGCAACGGTTTTCATTGACCTTACTGAATACTAGGAGAATATTTTAATTAGTAATCATTAAAATGTTTGCGTCAACAGAGTTAACTTATGTAAAACGTAGACTCAGGTGGGTAGTTTAAGAAATTTCATTTCCCATACAAATGTTGAACGCAAATATAAACAAATAGTTTCTTAAACATTGCGTTTGAGATATTACTTATTTATATTTTATTGGTTTCGATTCCGTTCCTCTCTTGACTTGAATGATTAAAGTACATATTGATTGATTTATTTATAATCCAGTGGCACATTGAGACGTAATACAAGTTACTTGACGAATTGACGATGTTCGATGATGATGACGATGACGACGTGATGTTTATAACATGAACCTTAAATAAATATTATGAGGTATAAACTGTACCTTTTACTATTTTATAATATCTTATTACTTTATTGGTGTATGATTGGTTTTCTTATAAGTACACATCCGATTAGATTTTACAGATCCTTTTTACAAGTAACTTAAATAAGCCGTTAAAAATACTCTAGAGTTTTTGAAGACAGGCTTTATACCTATTTATACGCTCATTAAACAATGTCAAGTTATCTCTCGTACATGTAAACAAGCTGGTATTAATTAAATTGCAATGAAAAAAGAGCGAAGATACATACATATTGTTAAGTATGTATGTATGTATATAAGTACTTTCGTAATGATTGACACACCTACGCTAAATATACCACGACCATCAAACAGTATGAAAAGTCTCAAAATGTTTAAACAATGCTTGTTAACACCTATTCGTCAGTATTCGCAAACATTCGCGATTCGCTGCTCACTTCCGACTTTGAAGAACATCATCGCATATTTAATACTTGCGTAAGAAGAGGTATCAGTTGCCACGATTAAAGTATCTTCCAACTATTAAGCTAGCATTAGCGTCGGTGCACACAATAGTTTAAAGGTCTAGATTAAATACCAATTTACTTACTTAATGATAGGCAATTATCAGGCTAGTAAAGCCAGGCTACACACATGTAAGTGAATGTTACTCAACCCAAGTAACTTCGTGTGTGTGGAATCTGATTATTCTTGTAAGAAGTGGTCTAATAAAAACTCGGTACAACCTGTTCTCGTATGTGGTATGTTGCTATTTCTAATTAGAATCATTGCGGTTCTAAGACCTGAAATCAAGATAAATTACTGCTTCCTATAGCTTGTTAAAGTGTGAATGTGCATCAGGCATTAAAGAGTAATTGTTGTTATTATATTTGATTTTGTGATAGATGAAAGATACAGCTACTCGTCAATAGATGGCGCTGGCCGGGGGTCAATGGTCGCGCACGGCCTTCGCACAGCCTGCGCATGAGCGCATCTGCTGTAGGACTTGCGTAATGACTTACATACTTAACACTTGATGTTTTTATTGCCGAGTCTTTGAACTTAGACTTTATACGTTTTTAACCTTTTTTTTCCGACGCTGGTGATTTATTACACTAGCTCTTAGCCTGCTAATGAAGGATAACTTATTATTGTCAGTATTGTTTTAATGGAGTCTATAAAATTACTAAACTATTCATTACATAGCTATAAACCTAGCTGGTACTTTATAAATAAAATAAGAAACATTATGTGGCACGACAAGCAACCTATTATATTATTGAAAAAAATAATTAATGCATTCAAAACTTAAGCTTGCATTCGTCAGTGAAGCTTTAATATCGCGTCCGTCATTCAAAAAGTCAACTTCTCACAAGCGCACAAAAACAGCGTAATAATGTTTAAACCATGTATGAAATTACTATGATAATTGTATCACTTAATATAACAGCAGCTATTCGATATTGTTGGTTTTAGATTTTTTAAGCGATAGGCCTTTTAATCTCTAGAAAATGACATTATCAATCAGCCAAAAAAATACTTCTGCGGTATTAGAACTACACTGACGATTTGTCAGAGAGGGCAATTTTATTTTTTGTTTTGTGTAAAGTTCAATTAAATTGCAACCCTTGATGGTATTTAAATATATTACGTATATTCATTCTTAATGAGTTAATACTTATTATAAGCACATAGCTTTTTTATTTTTATAGAAACAGCCTGTATATATCCACTGCTGGCACAGGCCTTTTCTCATATTAGGGAGAAGGTTTACGTTTATATTATATGCGTATTTTAGAACAAAATCAACACTAACGCAAGCCGTATACCAATGCTAGTAAGTAATAAAGAGAAATAATAGGCTAAGCGTCATTTCAAACGGGAGAGGCCGCGGACGTGCTGCGAAAGCGATCCCGTAGCCTCTCCGTTTTCTGTGCCGTGGCGGCCATCGCAGGGGGTTTTAGTGAGTGCAATCTCAC
>DVVJ01001411.1:0-11436 GCA_018234505.1 Junonia neildi neildi
GCAGTTGTCGTGCCGATAGTCGTCACAGCCAATGGCCTTATGGCCAAGAGCCTCGACCAACATCTTCAGAGGCTCTCGTTAGGCAGCTGGGTCAAGGGCTTGATGCAGAAGGCAGTACTCCTCAGCACGGCGCGTATTGTGAGGAAGTTCCTCTCTCTGGAGCCCTGACCACCGGTGGCTTGGACCCTGTTCCCGCTTCCGGTTGGCGTCTATTTTTTATATTTTTAAATGTTTTTACTCGTTTATAATTTTGTATTAATATTTAAAAATATATAAAATAAGCTTGTAAAAAAAAAAAAAAATAAAAAAAAAAAAATAAAAAATATCAATTGCCTATTCGAGTAAAGATTTTTACTGTTAGTAATAAAATATTTGAAATTTTCAAGTTCCTTACAAAATTATATCTATCTCATTTCAACAGTAAAGCAAAATGATCAAAGGAGTGAAGAGTGCTGCCGTGTATTATTTGTTTACGTTAAATACCCGTAATTCATTTGATAGGACAGATGCACACCGAAAGTGATGCGATGCGGCGCGCTAATTGCACCGTCATGCATTTGTATCGAACTTCGTACAATCGGTCATTAAATGTCGCGCGTCGCGTCGCATCGCGTTCGGTGTGCACAAGTTCTTACTATTTCTGTTTGAACATTCGAATTTCAAAAAATATTAGAAAAAAACGAAGTCTCCGCTATTGGCTAAATGATTATGAATGAAAAGTTTATAGACCAATCGACATTAAGTCTGGTACTGACTTCGTCCAATAATATTATAAATAGACTTAAAATTACCTTTTTAAGTGGATAGTTCCAATAATAAAAATAATCGTCAATTTATTACTATTTCACAGGACTTTCAATAAAGCAAAATTCTGAGAAATAGTCTTTGATAAACGTCGTATTTTTCATTTTTATTAAACATTTCATTGACCTTTTTCTCGACGAAATTTTCCGCTGCGATGTAAGACTGTCAAAAGTAATACGAAATGAAATTTCTAAGAAACTTAAAGCATTTCTTATAAAATACCTACGTAATTTGTAATTACCTAATTTATATAGTTTTTATCTCATTGTCAGTGAAATATATTACATTACTATCATTTCTAAGAAAATGTAAGGAAAAATCAATTTCATTCATTTCAGTTAACGTAACACAGCATGTACATATCCCACTGTTGGGCATAGGCCTCTTCTCTTATTAGGGAGAAGGTAATGGAGCTTAGTCCACTACGCTGCTCCACTGTGGGTTGGTGGATATACATGTGCCAGAATTTCTTCTGGCACATGCAGGTTTCCTCATGATGTTTTCCTTCACCGCCGAGCTCGAGATGAATTTAAACACAAATTTAGTACTTGAAAATGCTAGCCAGGGTTTAAACCCGCGACCTTCGGTTTAGATCCATGTATTCGCACCACTAGGCCATCTCGGCTCATCGTTAGTAACGGTTACTCTTTACTGAATGATCACTACAAAGTTGTCAGTATGGTTAAAATAAAATAAAATTTTCATAGAAAATATTTTAAAATAATCAGTCTTTTGTTTTACATAGCCTTCAGTTTAATTTTCATTGAAATTATTCGTTCAATATAATTATGACATATTGAAATATGACACAATAATTTTAGGTATGTCAAGGGCGTTTTCTTACCGGGTTTCTTTTCCAACGTTCGTCACTTACAGTTACCTATTATATTACCTATAATACGAGCGTATCTTATCATAATAAATTAATTACAATATAAAGTAATCGCAAAAATTTTAAGTCCATTCTTTATTGTTATGTTACCGTTATTAACATAATGCTTGAAATAAACGTACCTAAGTGAAGAAGGCCGGGTACAATTACAATTCCAAGTGGCGTCGCAAGAGGTGATCAGTTTGTGATCAATAACAGTTCTTGGTAACGTTTATTTGTCGTTTACGAATTAAATATCAAATGAGCTTGACATTCTGTCCAATATTTTTCAGTTATTAAAGTAAAGGGGAATAAAGCGAGTCTGATGATGAGCAGTGATGATATGTAGGTTGGTGTGCATGTGTCTAGAAGCGCTTCCAATGTGAAATATTTCAGATCCAGGAATTTAATCAAAGCCAGCCGAAACAAACATAGAAATAATAAGCACATTTTTGAGCTTCTAATAAAACTATACCTACTCTCCGAAAATACATCAATAAAGTAACCGAATACATCTGATAAACTGACATTTTAAACAACGAAGTTCTCGGAACCGGTAATTGTATTTATGTTTTTAAAACGTTCAGTCACCGTGATACTGAGAAATCTACTTCCGTTCAAATTACAACCGACAAAATTCATCTAAATTTAACTAAATCATCTGTAACATGATATTTTCACTGTTTTGTAAAGTAATTAATTGGCAGGAAATTGAATATTGTTCAGGGTACACCTCGAGGGCCTCACAATGGTATCAAAACCTGAAGGAGATCAGCCGCGACGAGAAACAGAAATGAGACACGGATAATAGCACACCGGTCGCTTCGTTTATGAGAACTTCATAAAGGTTACATATATTACGAAAAAAAGACGGACGTACAGTAAATTATATTTTACATTTAAATTAATTAAATATACATGTCTGAAATAATAGGTATACATATAGGATTATAGGTATACCTACCGTACACAACGTAACGTAAATTTTATTACTCATTAAAATGTCTTGAGTTTAACTAATGAAAGACAGGAAGTAACTTTTGTTCGGTAGTCTCTGGTGTTTTGAATTCCAAGAGTGCAGTATAAATACAATTAATCAAAATATTAACTTGGAAAGATGTTTTAACGGCATAAGGAACCGATTTTGTTAAACCCACTTTCTATCGTTTCAACATAAACGACGAACTTGAACTCAAATACATCCGCTTTTCAACTTTGCTTGCTGAAATAACCGAAACTAGATAGCCACGTACGGTTTATGCGCTTATTGTGTGACGAGATTTCGCTTTTTATTAAACGTATACCTGAAAGGTGCATCAGTTTTCATTGGAGCCATTTCAGCTTCAGCTTTGCCAGTGTTCATATTTTGAATAGATTTCTGCTGTCATAAAAATACACAATTCTACTTTTATTTTTTTAGGATTCTCGATATAGGAATATACATTCACAGGAATATACATTTTAAGTTCGTTGCTTTATATAACAACTCATTCCTGAATATCACTTGTGATGAAAAAAAAAAACAGTGTAAAGATTGTAAAAAATATAAGAAATAGATTATGATGACGTAAAAACATTAAGTTTCAGACTGGGTTATGTTTTTTCGTACAGATAATAAAGACCCGAAAACAATTTTAGTACTTTATGAATACTTCACGAATTACTTAATGGCCTATACTAAAAATTTTCATAAACTGA
Source organism: Junonia neildi neildi (assembly GCA_018234505.1). Lineage (NCBI taxonomy): Eukaryota > Metazoa > Arthropoda > Insecta > Lepidoptera > Nymphalidae > Junonia > Junonia neildi. Next base: position 3,374 of record DVVJ01001411.1, read on the forward strand.
ATATTTAGGTACGAGTACATTTAATGTTAATATATAAACATTATCTTTTAATTGCATTTACATTAATGATATCAAAACGGCTATACCTATATTGATAAAACATGTCTAAGAACCACCGCTAGAAAACCCACTTTCAATTAAAAAAAACTAGATCCAAATCGGTTCACCCGTTTAGGTGCTACGGTGCTACAGGCAGATACACAGACACACAGACAAACATAGCGGTCAAATTTATAACACCCTTCTTTTTTGGTCGGGGGTTAAAAATGGAGGCCAGTAGATACCGCTAGTAGAAGTTTTAAAAGTTTTCGATAACGTAGGTATGTGAGATAATGTACTTATGTAAAATTAGTTAAATAGGTATATAAATTTTATTCTATCAAAAACTATCAAAAGTCCTGCTAAAGGTACAGTTAAAGGAGCACCATCACCGTACTGTTGCTGTAAGCTGGTGAGGAGCTGCGTGTCTGCTGACTTCAGATGACGCAGCATGAGAACGTCACGGCACGTGACGGAGCGCCTGATGACGCAGCATGCGATGGTACGTGTCGGAGCGCCTGATGACCGTTGCCAGACGTCGGACTGACACCTTCCAGTCAGGACTCTCTGCGCCAAAGCACTGATCCTACCTATTTAGCATCTCCTCGTGCGTGTGCCTGTAAAAATTGGAATGCATATTTAAAAAACTGCAAAGTTTTAACAGTACCTATCAAAATTGTGCTTGTCTCATTCTCACAATAACAATCAATTTACTGTTAGAGAAAAGAACGCGGTAACATTTTCAAAATAAGTAACAAAATATTTTAATTTTTAAAGTTCCTTTCAAAATATTATCTATCTCATTTTAACAGTAAGCAAATAATCATAGGAGTGAGGAGTACCACTGATTAATATTTGTTTACGCTATAAATCATTAAATAGGGTCGATGTACATAGAAAGTAATGCGATGCGGCGCGTTATATGCAACGGCCTAATTTTGTATGGAACTTCGCGCAATCTGTATTTGTTCTTACGCGTCGCGCCGTATTGTGTTTGGTGTGCATCGGCCCTTACTAGAGAATTCGAAATTCAAAACATTCCTTTTAAAAATGAGCTATCGCTATTGACTAAATAGTTTTTAATATAAAAAATGAAAGGCCAATTGTTTTTAGTCTTGTATATACTTTATCCAATTAGGTAATAGATTAAAAAATATTGTTTTTAAGTGGATGATTTGAATATTAACTTTTTAAATGTTATATCAAATTAATTTCTGTCTCTTTCTGGTACATTAAAATTATAATACGAATAAAGATGATCGAGATATGTTGGTTCGTGTTTAACTACACTATTTTTGGAATAGTGTTTTGGTGTGTAATTTAAGAAATGTAATGTGATTTATTTTTAAGAAAAAGAACGCGAAAACACGACGACGACAGCGACGTTAAACTGTCGCTATCTTTAGTACATTTTTGACAGCTGACTTAAAAATAACTGTCACTGTCGTAGTGCTTCACTAAAATTGAGTAGAAGTATAAACCATGAAACAAACATCTATTTTTAAGCAAATACATTGAACAAACTATTCACTAGACTGCCAATTTCCAGCGCGATGTTAGGATCGTGACGCGCTGCATGTAATATAGTGATTGTGAAATGTTTCAAACACAATTTCCTGTAAGAGGCTTTTGTGTTAAACTGCAAAAATACGAACAATATTGAGCGTCTGCTGAGCGCGTGTCTGTACGGAACCCGTTAATTAACAGTCGCTTTAATAGCGTTTAATGAGCACGTTCTACGTGATGATGCTCAAATGTAAATTAGCACGTTTGTTTGTAATATGCTTAGAATCGAAAACAACAATAAATTATTTTAATTAGTTGTTTATTTAATCTAAGTTTTAACAATGTTTTGTAGTTTATTAATGTGTTAATCGCCGTGCACAGTTACTTTTAAACTAAGTTACACTCAACTTTAAACTTTAAACATCAAATTGAAAATTCGCGACAAAGCAGGATTCGAACCCGCACATTCCGTCATACCCTGGCAATGCTCTAGCCAATAAGCTATGGATCGCTTCATTCGCCGTGTAGAATTCTTGATCAGATGATAGTCAGTCTAAGCGATCGTGGTGCTGATGCCGTCTATAGAGGAATCTTTGTACGGTCAATTCAGACCGTCTATTAAAAATCAGATTAAAGTTATTATTTAGTTTTTAATTATTAATTAATTATTATTTCCCCACGTGTGGAATAATACGAATAAATAAATAATCAATATCTATTCGAGTGAAGAACTTCTTTTTGAAACTTAAAAATAGCAATACATTTTATTTTTAAGTTATTTCCAAAAAATCATACATATATTCATCTTATTTTAACAGTTGCAATGATCATAGGAGTGAAGAGTGGCACCGAATAATGTTTATTACGTTAAATACCACAAATTCATCAAAAGGGCAGATACACACCGAAAGTGATGCGATGCGATGCGTAAATCGTAACGGCCTGATTTTGTATGGAACTGCACATGATCGGTAATTGGTCGTCACGCGTCGCGCCGTGATCGTATTTGGTGTACATGGGCCCTTACTAGAGAATGCTAAATTCAAAAATCGTTTTCAAAAATAAGCCTTCGCCATTGGCTAGATAATTATTATAATAATATAAAAAATATGGTCCAATAAGGTAATAAATTTAAAATTATTGTTTCGTATTGGATGATTCGAATAGTTATTTTTAAAAAGTTTTGTCAAAATGAATTCTGTCTCATTCTGGCATATTGAAATTGTAATACGAGTAAAGAGGATCGAGTAATAATAGTTTGTGTTTAACAACGCTATTGTTGCGTGTATTGGTGTGTATTGTAAGAAATGCAATGTGATTTCTATTTCGCTAATATTCCAAAAATATGGAGTAAAATCTTAAATACTCATTATTTATTTAACTGTTTAAATATTCCAATTGACAGTTCTTTTTTGTCAAACAAAATAAACATAAGGTACTAACATAAAACAAATAAGTACATATTTTTCTTACTCCCCAGTCCCCTATATAATGCCTATACAAAGCAAGGGTAGATCAGGAAGTGTGGGACTGCTCTCAACTCCTATATCCATTGAAACGGCTTTCAACAAAGAACTGACGTATTGCGCTTACGACGCGACCGGGAAATTGAACACTGAATGTGTGTGTGTTGGACTTTGTGAGTTACAGCTGGGAATATAATTCATTTTATAATAAACAGGATTGAGCTATTGAACTCAGTTATTGACGTACTTATAAGAGTAGGATATTAATCCTTATAATGTTTTATATCATTGAATTTAAGAACAACCATAATTACAAATATATAGGTAAATATATCCAAATAGTATATTACCTGTTATAGGTATAATATATTTCCATTAAATACCCATATCTCCTTGACATCAATATTTGGAAATCGCTGCTCAAAGTGCGCCCAGTCTGCACACCGATTTAAGCATATCTCTTCGAAGGTATCGAAAAGTTATGATCGAAACGGTATGTTCTCACAGATAGAACGCGTAATCTCTCGCCGAGTGTTCACGACAGTGCGGCGCAGACCGGCAGACGGACGGTGGACTGCGGATTGTTCTTTGATTGTTTTGATTGTTCGCTCGTCGCGTCAGTGCGTGGCGCATGTTGCCGTAGTCAAAGGTTCGTCTCACTAGAAATACGGGATTCATAGAAAATCGCTGATTTGATGTTACAATTATAGCACTCGGCCAAATCTATTGGCCGAATTTTGCTATGGCTTAATTTGCATTTTAAAATTTATCCGAATAAAATCATATAGGTATATCCATGTAAATATATTTTACTTATAATTGTGACAAGTTGTATTTATATAAATGCTATATAAGCATTAAATATAATGTATTGCAAATGAAATTTAACAAAAAATATTATTATGTGTGTTAGTAGAATGTGAATATTTCTATCACATATTCCGCGTCAAGCCGTGTTGTACCGTTTGATTGTGTGTCAGCGCGCGGCGAGCTCGGCGGCGACTCGACAGCAACAGCTCGTGACAGTAGGCGTGTGGCCGCGACATTGAATGTGTCCAGGTTATAAGCGTAACTAATAATGCATTACATTATGAATGACGACCAGTGTCTAATGTATATATTTGTTATTCATAAATTAAATTTTAATAATTAAAATTTGATTTATTATATGTATGAATTTCTTCGAGCACATGTATGATTGAATCGCCTATTTAGAAGTGTATTGTCTCGACTAAATAAATAAAAGATTAAAAATCAAATTTTAAAATGATACCTAGGTACCTAGACCTATACCTATAGAGTTCAATTTTGAATGTTTGATATATTAGACTGATACACTTTGTTATTGTTAAAAGAATGGAAAATATTGTACGAGTGAATTGTTAAAAATACTGATAAAATTTAGAGCTCCAGAAGTAAATCCCACGACAGACGTTTGAAAACAAAACTCTTTATTCTTTACGGAGAACGAAATAGTTTCCTTCGAAATATATGTATGTTTGTATCACGCGTATCTATAAAAATATTTCTTATTATTGTATATTATGCGTACAAATAAAATATAGTGATTTTTTTCTTATTAGGTAGTAATCAATTAACTCGTATTGTATGGGACCTCAGTACCATAATTCAAAGCAAACTAAATTAACCTGCGTAATTATTGCTTAGGCCAGATCCTTAGTCTAACGCCGTGAAATATATATTATCGACAATAAGTATAAGGCAGTTTATTGTTTAACGTTTAACTATAACTAAACCACCAACACAATAATCACATTAGTTGTTTCTTAAAATGCATAATGAATATAATACAGATCCTTATAGGAAAATGCTATGTCCCCCCCCCCTCTATCCACTAAAATACTACTGCTTCTAAAATATGCTATTCACAGACATTCGAATCATTGCAATTTTGTCCTTTACATCGTCTTAATACACATTCCATTAAACAAACCTATATCTTATACTGTGCATGTTGTATACTCCACGGCTGCAATTGTTTTAAATTCGTGTCGCAATTGGCTTTCACTGCTCTAATATACAAAATTTTTTTTTACAGTAACAAGGTAAAGAAGTGTAAAACTATATTTAAGAATTATGACGTCAAACTTTATTATATAAGTCGGACCCATCTGGATTTCCCTAATCCCTAGACACGAAAACGTCGGACTTGATATATTTTTCTAAGTCCTCACATGATACTTGGACTTGACGGCTCACGGGAAATTATTCGCAAATTGCCGCCTATGCTTCGTTTCTATCTAAACCCTGCGCTGAGCCGACCACAAAGTGAAGCCAGAGAAAGGCAATCACCTTTGTACTTCACTTCATATTTACCACCGGACTGTTCGTGTACCATTGATTGCGTCTTCTTTTAAAAATACAGAGAGTCATAGTGATAATTCTTAGAGGATTTAAAAACGATTGCAAAGGTAAATGTCAAAAAATTCATCTTCGCAAAATCAAAGAACGCTATAATTTCATGATTCGAAAAAGCGAAATTTGCCTTTTTTGCGACATGCCTGCGTCAGCTCTCACTAATTACCGAGCTGCCCCTCTCCCCTCCACTGACGGAGCTACCGGTGAGCGAGGAGCTTCTGCTTCACGATATTCACGCTAAAGGTTAATTCGAAATTCCATTCCACCTAATTACGGAAGAGCCGAGGGCATTTCCGTTCATGTGCTTATGCATATCACGTTACCACGTGAAATCAAACTATTTTATGAATTTTTATGCAGCTTCGCAGATATGGCCTCGATGCTACGGGGTATGTGACATTAAAAGTTAATAATTCAGGCAGTAGGTTTTACACAATTAAAAGATTATAATTTTGTTTTTAATCAATTGTAAAAAGAATGTAAGAATAGTCTCTAGTAGACTTAATTCTCAAATTTGAACTCTTACATAACAGGAGAATGTCATTGTCGTGGTAGCGAGTAGCGACCTTACGTAGCTTATTATGACAGCAAAATTAAATATGTATAGGCGACTTTTATTCTTACATATATGTATACAATTGTTGTACATACCAAATTACTAATCGAACCGATAGGAATCGCAACCGACAAGAAAAAGGAAGAAAAAATAATATCGAAGAAAATAAGTAAACCGAATATATTTCCTAATCAAACGGATATATTCTCATTGTCCAAATCTGGAACCCGCAAAATTTTTATTAAGTTATTATTAAATGCAAAATTTTCGAATAGAACTTCGTAGAACATTTCTTTTCTCGTTTTCAGCTCTAGACTTTATAAAAATATTCACAGTACAATAAGTTTCTGGGTAATAATGTGAATGAATTGCTATATATTTTCCTAGAAGCAACTATCGCATTTATATATGTTACATGCTCGTTCACGTGTGTTCACCATGTAGTAGTAACGTTTCTTTACTGGAGTTTTGTTTAAATGTTAGCGGAAATAACGTTTTATTTTATTTCGTTAGTTTTTGTATAACATTCAAAGCTTGATGAGTAGAATTACATGTTTTAAACATCACATCGGTCGTGGATTTATGCCTCGGCTAGCGGGACGGAATATCTTCATATTATTTTTTTGTAATTTTTCCATGTGGTCTACCTGTGTTAGGAGTAGTTCAGAGACATACTTTTACGTCCACTTGCTTTACTTGAAAAAAAAGGCTATGTTAAATATTCTTCCATAAATTGAGATGCAATTAACACTATCAAATGGTGTTAAATTGTAACCCATCGAGTAATTCCGCACATGTCCATGATAGTGTGTTTAGGTCTAATTGGGTATTAATTCCACCTGTCCGCTGCAACAGTCGTCATTCACACTGCTGTTCGCTTGAGTGTCATTCAGCTTATTTATGTTATACTTAGATTCAGACAAGTATCTTATCTGTGTTATCATACTAATCATCCTTTATATTAAAGGAATGAGCTCGTAAAATTATTCTAATTTATATCATTATGCATTCAAATATGTAATATGGAGCCGAGATGGCCTAGTGGTGCGAACACGTGGATCTTAACCTAAGGTCACGGGTTCAAACCCTGGTTAGCACCGCTGGATTTTCAAGTGCTAAATTTGTGTTTAAATTCATCTCAAGCTAGACGGTGAAGGAAAACATCGTTAGGAAACCTGCATGTGCCGGAAGAAATTCTGACACATGTACATCCACCAATCCGCAGTGGAGCATCGTGGTGGATTAAGCTCCATAACCGAATCTAATATTAGGGAGACCTAATAGGAGAAGAGGCCTATGCCCAGCAGTGGGATATGTACAGGCTGTGTTACGAATTTAAATATGACTTTGTTTTTTCTTATCCAAAATTTTAGCAAATATACACATATCGCAATATTTTGCAGTCGTAGATAATACTTAAATAAGCTTCCGAAAGGATTAGGATTACCTTTTATCAAGGAAAGGCGATATTCCTGCGAGATTTTTTTAGAAAAACGTAGTAAAAATTATTCTGGCATAATAACTCGGACAATTACTGTAATATATCCATTTGACTTATATTATTCATATGTACCTACCTATCATGTGTACCTATCGAAATTAATTTAGGTTTCAATAGCTGAATGATACTTAGCCATGTGATAGTCGAATCGGTCCTTTTAACCTGACCCGAAGGATATTGTTTTACACGCTAGCTTTGATATAGACTCCGGTAGATGTTGGAGTATTGTGTATTATATTCGGCTACAGTAAGTGTGTGCAGCGGTGACGTATAGTTATATTGTGAAACTCTTTGTATACGAGACATGTCACATGTTGAAACCCGCGTATATCCGTGGTTTTTCAGCGAAAATTTTAACGCAGACTTACATTATATTATAACTAAATACTATCTGTAAAGGACTTTTTCGATTAGTTCATAATAGACCTATAATTAATAATAATAAAATATTTATTGTTCAAAGTCGCACTCAAACTCAAACTCAAACTCAAAATATTCTTTATTCAAGTTGGCTTTGGGAGCTCTTTTGAATCGTCAGATTACATTTTTTTTATCTACCGCCGGTTCGGAAGGTAGATCCTAGCCGAGAAGAACCGGCAAGAAACTCGACTGTTAC
>DVVJ01001412.1:0-11436 GCA_018234505.1 Junonia neildi neildi
TAAGATAAACATGCTATTTGTTAAAATATAAGTAAACTTTAAAGATTGAATTATTGAATTTTCGTATATTATGAGGGGAAACTACGGAACCCTTCATGCGCGTGGCTCGACACGCACTTGGCTAATTATTAATTATTTAGATATTGTTTATCTTTGTTCATATAACCATAAGTGTGAAATAGTATACTTTTTCGTAGGTATAACGTTGAACAATATCTATCTAAACGTGAACTCGCGAACACATCTCTATTAACTAAAAATTGTATCACAAAATTAAAACAAAACCAAAACATTTAAGAAAGCAATACGTATGAATTAACGCAAGGATTCCAGAAATAAAACAAAAACGACCAAGGAAAGTGTATTACGCCGGTATTGTAGCAAATTACACGTTGTCTTCTAAGACCTGTATAAATTGCCTGACGCCCGCGGCTCGCGTAATTTTGCTCTACAACGAATGTGAAATGCGATACGTAACCAATATCTCGAATGAAAGTGATACTTGGCCGCTGGAGCCCTTGTGCTCGTATGTTTACTAGGACGTCGAGGTTTATGTGTGAACATGAATAAATAACGCATCGGGTCGTATGTGTTGTTGTTATTGTTATGTAGGTGAATATCCTTAGAATAAACTATGCGTGACACTTTTGAAGACACATTTCAATGTTTGTTGTATACTTACATATACTCATTACTATTATTCATTTTTTTATCTTGATCTTGATCTTATCTTTTAGTAATGCTACGAAATTCAGACTAATTTTCACAACTTAGCACTCATTACATACCTACTACGAAAATATAGATGGTAAACGGATATACTCATATCTAGTCATATCAAACATCTATCTTCCCTCATCTTTTCATTTCCTTTATGTGTGACTAAGACTCACATGCCCTATGTAAATAAGAGATGCAGACAGAATTTTAGTTTCCTGTTCATGTCTACAAACAAAATTTTTAAAAATATTATCTGTCTGTCTCCATTCAAAGAAGTATGATCAATATCTATACAATAGTCTTAACAATTCAGCTTCTACGCAACAGCATACCTTCCTCAAACGATGGAAAATATGTTAATTTATTTAAACAGCTTAATTACTTAGATACATAAAATCATTTTGTGAAATAAAAGATTTCCTTTAGTTAGTATAGTAGCTTCCTATACTTACCCCCGTTTTTCTAAAGTGCAAATGCAAAATGTCACGACTTACGGTCAGCGCACGTTTTTATGCCACATATTCCAAGATGTCTCCAACTTGGAATAAAGCTCATGTAAACCGCTGTTTTCATAAAATGTAAAATGTACAGAATTTAAGTGTAATACACCAAAAGATTTCCATTTCTAAAATGGGTCAAGTCTCAAGATATGAAACACTATTTCTCCGAGGTATCGCGTAGCTCGGGATAATGCGGAGTATAGTTGACTTTCTGCATTGCATTGTAGTCCTTATTACACTTGATATAAAAGCCATAATGGGCTCAAGCGACCGCTAGCTAGAACCGCACAGGTAGCACGGAGAGTGAGAAGGGGCCTCGGGACTGTTAGCAAATGAGGTCGACTTGAATAGGTTCCATTGCCACAGTTGAATATACATTAAGATATTAATACTGCATTTTTATATAAATAGGACGTCATTAAAAATAATGTTCAGTAAACCTATATAGAGGCTATGATTATTTACAAAGTATCTCCCTATTATGAAGAATACAGGTACGAGTATTTGTATAGTAATTCGATATTTAAATTATATTACGGTGTCGAATTGTCTTACAACGAAATTAGATCATTCATCTGTTGTTTTCCAATACATGGTTAACGAGACTGACACATTAGCAAGTATACGTAAAAATCTAAGTTAGTTTATAAATGATTTAATTTAAGCAAAAATATTATATCCGGTATATGTTATTGAACTTGCACTCAGCACGTTTCGTAGCACTGATATCCGACTCATACGTTTGCAGGTTTTATTATTTATAATAAGGTATCCTCTACAGTGACAAATAAACTGTAATTATGATATATTGTATCGATAAAAGATAAGAAGAAACAAAGTGGACTTTTGGACGAACGCTGAATGTCAAAAAGAGAGTCCCAGAGAGGCAATTTTTAGACAGATATAAAATTATAAAAAAATATTGTTCGGTACATTACTACTATTACCTACTAATTTACAAACTAGGCCACTATTAATGTATATGGATTAATTTTAATAGCAGTGTTAACAATTTACGTACCTACTAAACACATAACTTTCTTATCTTAAAATTCATTCAAAACCTTCTATTTAAATGCCAGTGATCTATTCAATGTGTAACAGCTGAGAATATTGTGGAGCAAGGTTACTGAAACGAAATATTAATATGGACTACCAAATGCCACTAAAATACCGCTGTGACCCAGTAGCAACATCTGTTTAAGAAATAACTTGTCTGCAAAATATTAAAGCGATTCGCAGATATAGAATCAAAGGTGATCTTCACGGCCTCACTGACTAACTTTTAACATTACGTATAGGAGAGTCATAAGTCAATATATAATATAAAATAACGCAATAACTTATATGAAAAATGATTTGACGTGAAGACGTCAAAAATCTTAATCAAAATCAAACTTCATACTTTTGAGTAAACATATAATGGTAGTCACTTAAAAACACTATCATAGAATGAGGATCTAAGTAAATTCATTCTATCACACAATGGAATGGTTTTGATATTATCAAGACATTTTTATCGCACCTTACATGACAAATGATTCTAGTGCACGTCGCATTGTCACATAGACTTATGTAGGTATATATGTACTATTTTATCGAAATAGTAAACAAACGTATGTACGTACGTAACGTATTTGCTCTTAAGATGGCCAAGCTGGCCTCTTACTGTCATAATTTCTATTAAAACTCGCATGTGTTTAGAACAGCTTAAAACAGTTACATTACCCGTCATCCTGCTCTTTAAAACAGTTCCCGGGACACCCTGTCAAGTGATTATATGACTTGCGCCGGTGGATATAAAGGCAATTATTCGGTGTGGTGGCGCGAGGAAGAGGACAATTTGATATGGCCTCAAATCATTCCAATGCAATGGGGAAGGCTATCCTACGCGCCTAGATCCGGGCCGCCTAGCTCGGATTTATGCAACACATTGCTATCTGTCATGCCTGGTGACTCCACCTTCAGTCACGGTCACTGACTTGTGTTTTACGTAAAAGTATACTTAATATAAATTATGCGTGAAAATTGAAAATCTGATATTTTAATAAAAGGACTTCATTTAAATTAGTTACGATCATAACAATTAAAGGAATATACTTATTCCACAACTGTTTTTCTTATTTTTTGAAAGAGGCTTTATTTACATAATAATGACATAGAAATTCGATAATCAATTTAAATTGTTGTACTAGAGTGTTCTCTCTTATTGAGAGCTTATTAAATGGAGTGAGCTTATTTATTTAATAAAAATATTTACAAAACACCAACGAAACGTGTATGAGGCAAACTGATAAAAAATCATAAGTAATTTACGTCTAACTTCCAATGAATCGTTAAAATAGATATCTCATCAAAAAAGGAAAATAACTTTTATTTTATTTTGCTACAAAAATCTTAAAAACTTACACTAAATTAAAATGACTAACCACAAGCATAAATTAAAATCTACGATAATAAGTTCATGTCAATCACATGAAAATTATATGCCTCTATTATTTTCCTTCCTAAAAGCTTCCTACGCCCAGCCTGTCTCTTTAATTTAAAAGTCATACTTTTAGCAATACACGTGGGTAAACACGTAGCTTGAATTATTAGACATGAAAGATAAATGCCGCTCCCGTGACGCCGTGACATAACGTGTCACGGAAAACAAAATTTGACAGGGGACGTGACAAAACGCTATTCCCCTAATTAGCCGGGGCTTAATTCCATTTACACATCGTTAACAATTAGCTAATAATCGAAACACAAAATGTTTAAAGCCAATTAACATAATGTATAATGATAATTACATTTCATTGTTTTGGTAGGACGGTTACCCGTCCTACCAAAACCTACCCTTGTTAATTCATAATAGTTTCAAATGTAATTATTTTCATATGCTATTATTTGTTTGTTATAGACAGATAAAATAAGCATCATTATGTTTATTTAAACATTTAACGTAAACCTGATAAGAGTTTTATTAATACTTTACTACTTTATAATTTGACACTAAGTTAACAATCTTATCTTATTGGTCGTTCAAATATAACATTTAATATGAAATATACTATTATATATTATGTAATAAAAAAGATAAATGTAACATCGTACAGAACCTAAAGTGGTTTATTAACTCAAACAGCAGAAGGGTAAACATCAAAAGGTAAAGACTTGAGACTCAACTTGATTACATCCCCTAAAGCCTTCGGTATCCAAGCAAATTGTTTGCGCAAAAATATATTTTAAGCTGAAGTGTCTACGCACAATTTTCTGCAACGAGATTTGCCTCAATTCAGAATGAAACTTATTAGACCGTAGTTACCGTATTTTGGTGTAAATTAGGTATAAAGAATTGAAAATTTTGTAAGGCAATTTTGCATTTAAAAAATAGATGCCAATATTGAAAAGTCTATGAAATCTATTTATAAAAAGTTATTTTACGCTAATAACTGCTGACTTATTATACCTTGCCGCATAAAGCGAACAATACAAATTAAAAAAAAATAATATGTATTTATATACAAGATAGCATAAAACTATAACAATATACATTTATATAAGTTACTCTAATTTTGAATTACATTATAATGTAATTTATTTAAATCAAACACAACAATAATACCAATGTATTACAAGCTCATGAAATTTTAGCCAGCTCTACAAAAACAATCTATTTTCAATAATGAAAGAATTGGTTTAATTTCATTTTTTACGCTTATAAACAACTTTTGATAAGAGCCTTATTTCCAGGGATTAAAACTAAGTTCCCAACATCAGAAATGCAAGTGATTAAAGCCGGGACCGTCTATTTCGAACCAAAGTAAATATTTATGAAAAGCCGGCTCTGTGTGGTCCCTTTTATGACGGTACTTTTAAGCTTTTACAGGCCGAGTGGTCTGAAAATATAATTACTATTACGTAATTATTTAATATTATTATAAAGTAATTGAAATATCAGACTGCTATGTAACCTTATGAAGATGAGGGTAGTGACCGTGGTAGCGAATCTACGTTGAGCGCAAGCTGCGGATTTAATCTCGATCGGCGGTTGTATTTCGAGATATCTGTATTGTTCATGCAAATGTTTTTGACGTTGTCAGAATAATTGTGCACACTATTACGTATCTCCTCCCCCCACCTCCCAAATTGGGCAACTGTTCTGCCTCCGAAAACACATTGAAATTTGAATTTTTGGTCTAGTGAGTTCAATATGTTAGTAATCACAAAATATTGATCTCGAAATATTGTTTAAATGACAATATTTATATAGTAACAAAAATGTTAACATTGAATATCATGCAAAATGTACAATAGTACCACTTCCCCCGAGACATTAAGTTATTTCTAAATCTTTTATGGTTTTCGGGTAGCTAATTTACACCTACATTTGCACAAAGCGACAGTACAACAAAAGCGACTTAATAAAGGAAGAATAAGGCTATAATAAAACCTTACTTAAAACGGCTTCGTATTGAAAGCACATTTCAGTGTTCTAGGAACTGGGGCACTCGCTCGACGTGGGTAGAATTATTAAAAAAAGAAATGAAAGAAAACATTTAATTAGGGTTTCTGCACTCCGTTTTAATTCGGAGCCATTCTTGCCTCTATTAAAATATTTAATCTGTTTAACTAACCCACTATACGACTTACAAAGATTTCGCAACGGTGTTTAATCTTCGGGTTTTATTTTTTTATTTAACGGTTCATTTAATCATATATAAAACCTGATAATAAAACACAAATATCATTTCATTTTAAAATATATACCGTACTCTTGATTGCAGAAAAATTGGATGTGTTCCAAATGTAGGGAATATCGGATAAGGAATACAATTGCATTTACATGTTCTGCTCGTAGCCATCTGATATAAGATACAGTCAAGAATACAAAGTGCAACGTAAGAAAGGAAAGTTAAAAATAAAACTCTAGTTTCCAGCACCTAGACGTGTCTAAGCCATGCGACATTGTTTCACAAATTGAATCCAATTTTTGTGGAACAATAGAAATACTGCGTGAAATGCACATTTTCTATGTAATGGAAAATATCACTTAAAGAAAAGATATCGATACACTTTTTCAATTACATAAAGTTTGCTAGTATTAGATATTAACTAATGAAACTCGAGATATTAAACAAAAATAATTACACTAATTCTATGGACTGCAATTTTTTCACTTTTAGGTTTTGTTTGTATTACAACAAATACGAGCATTTCCAAACAATCGCCATACGATAGTTGATAGTATAATGCTACGAGAAAGTAAAAGTGGCAAAACGTATAAAATCGGCAAGCTGCCAACTGGTCATTCACGATTTTTATAGCCAATTCAACGTTTACACTGGAAAAATGGATAAGGCGTTAAAGCTTTCGACGTGTATAGAAAATTCGAAATAGCATTTTATCTTTTAGTGGATTGGTACTTTATTACATACTAGAGAAAGAACTGGTAGAGATTCATTGTTTTTTAGTATTTAGGCTTTTTCTCTTAGTTCTAGAAATAAAATGACTGTAACCTAACTTTAATATAATAAATAATAAGTATAAGAAAATGAGCGATCTTTAACTACGTTTCAATAACTTGAACTATTTTTTTTTCATTTCATTAGAAACATAAGTGAGACATAATATGTTATACACAATTTGATGGTCAATAAATATTTTTCTGTTTGCGATTGCAAAATACGGTACAGATGCGCGTGCGCAGTGAAAGTATGATACGCGGCGTGCATTATTTGTTTAAATTTATCAAGAACAAACTGTCACAGAAAATAGACGTACCAACAAGAACATGAGATAAAAATCTTTAAATAGATATGTTAATGAAATAAACAATAGATAAATAGAGACCTGTTTTAATGATTCATGCAATAATTTCGCTGTTACGTTAACCTAACACTTCGTTGGGTTTTGAGAGGTAATTTATAATGTTTATTGTTATTCATACATTCATAATACTGTGAAGTAACAGAAGTAAAGCATAATATCTCATTACACGCGAAATGCGCTAGAATTAGATTTAATAAATAGTGCAATCTCTGTTTACACCGTACGGTAACAATTGCAGTGAAAGTGTTTGCAACATGATTGTTTTAAATCGTTATAATCAATCTTATTTCATTGCTTGAAGACAAATTGTTTCAACAAAAAGTAAAGCGATAATAATCGTTAAAAACATCTATTGCTTTAAAAAATAAATTGTGGTATTGCTTTGCTTTAAAATAAACAGTACCTTAAATAACTTAACTAATTATTTCGGCTTTATTTCAATGCATATACAATGAAATAAGTATTTTGTATAATTAAATTTTGTGAAATCAAATAAAATAGCAGTACATGGTATTAATTTAGCCAATAAACCGAACAAGTTCTGCCAGGTATTAACACGGCGTATCCCCGTGGCCTATTTGATTAAAGAGCCCTCGTACGAGTTGCACGGGAAACGTTGCGCGCTCATTAGCATCGGTGTAATAGGCGGCCGCTTTATTTTGTTCTATATTGAACTGGGTTTATCGCTTTTAATTACATCTATTAAAAGAAAAATGTGCTTAGATAAATGATCGCTCAACAACGTTGTTTATAACATACATCTTGTTCGATATAAAATAAATTGAAATCTTATAATTAAAATTAAAGTATAATTTAAACTTATCCATAGATCGGTATAACTTGGTACAAGATAAAAAAAAATAATAGTTGTCAAGCGCAGGCTGTTACTTGCACCGCTTTATGCGTCGGGTTGAGATAGCGGAGGGATGCTGCGCGCTACAGCCTCACGGGCGTAGTACGAACAAAGCGTCCCGCCCTTCCCGCTTCCGACCGGCGAAAATTCGGAACACAATCAATTAAACCGGCACTGTTATTCTCGGCGGAGTCGAAACGTACGATCGGAATATTTAATTAGTTTATATATTATATTTATTTTACTGTTGTATTGGTATTTGGTACGTGGGAGCGTGTGTCGTACGTGTTAAGTCGACAGCGCGGCTACAGATACTGGCAGCCTCCGAGCGAGGGGGGAAGGGGAGCGCGGGGCTGCGCGGACTACGCTTTCATTAAGGACAATCGTAGCACGTAGCTACGGTCGCGCCCGGCTCCGAGCTTCGAGCCCCGGGGCTGGCTAGTACGTACATCCATGGGCTCATTTGTACAACACTATTGTACGGAACTACGGAAATTAACATTGAGTTTGTGAGCTAGTTCAATATTTATTAAATTCTTGGTTTCTGCTGTACGTAGAACTGTTGTGATGGAGTACAAGAATAGGTACAGATAGTACAAAAACGGGAAATTCATTACGAAACTACCTTCTTTTGTGCATCGATAAAATGCAATCTAGCACTACATACCTACCTCTTCATTGTAATATTAAAAAAATAAAACCAAGCTAAGAATATACCAATTGTTCGTGTTTTACGTGCTTAAGTATGGTCAAATTAAATGTTGTCTCTGATCTGGGGCTATTACGGGAAGTCGCCGCTCGACTATGGGGAGAAATGATTGTAAAAGCTTATGATGCGTAGGTAATGAAATATATAAATATTCAGACAATTAAAACAAATAGTTATATATTAATTTATTCCAATGTTTTAATAAGTTTATAACCACATTTCCAGAAAAGCTTGTTATTATCGTTTTAGTTTTCAAGTAATATAGTATTATTTAATTTATACCTAACTAAAGAATGAATATATGATTTCTACGGCACCTGAACCCTGGTCAATTATACAAAATATACTACCCACTGGGTCATATCATTTAAAAAAGGAGTTTGTGAAGGTTATACAGGTTTAAGAGTTATTTAGTGTTCGTAAACAAAGGCGAAATAAACGTGTAGTAGCGCAGATTGGCGGAGATAGAACATGTCAATATAAATCATTGGTCAATATTCAGAACAATTTATATGTGGATTAAAAACACTTTTAATATTAATTTTCCTAGTTCTTCATAATGCAAAATTTAGTCGGTATTTTGATTATTTTTGCATACATTTAGCTACATTGATACATATTTCGATACATGCGTTACCGAAAACTTTCAAAACTCGTAGATAGTAGATGTACTGTACCAGTGGCGTAGCTAGAATGGGCGGGGGGTCGGTCCGCCCCAGGTGTCACCCATGCTAGCTACGCCACTAATTTATAATTGTTAATTATTTGTTATTATTTCGGGCTACAAATATACCTATATGCTTTCCTGTATGTAATATCTTTTCAGTCCCGTTTCAGTCGTCGGATTAAACGTACAGGACGTTTAAACCGATGACGCGTTAATAACCTTCGCTGATAAAGCTTTACAGTGAAACTCTTATTAATTTAGATAAAGGATGACCGTTGAAGATGTTTATTTATGTACAAATAAAAAGATTCACCATTACATATGACGCGTCACAATTTTTCTGGAACCTTTTTTTTTGTTGACGCAGGGTAAATTTTCATAGATACCCGACTCCTGTATGTCGGGTTATATGAGATTGTACTCACTAAAACCCCGTGCAATGGCCGCCTCAGCACGAAAAACTGAGAGACTGCGGGATCGCTTTTGCAGCACGTCCGCGGCCCTTCTTGTGCGTTGCTCCGTTCGTAGCTTGCGGAGCACGTCTCAGGAGGGTGAAGAATAGTCTCGCCCTCCCCACACCCCTCGCTGGTGCGTCCGCACCGGCAGTCCGAGGCCATACCAGACTGCGGACCTCCTCTCGGCCGTATGAAACGGATGCGTGAGACCCCCATCTCACGCACCCACGGCTGAAGGGAGTGCCCTTTCTCTAGAACCTTAATAACTTTATGACTTGTTTGGTATGGATATTTCTTCTGCGATACACAACATTTTAAAAACATTTTTTTAAGTAAAGCTAGAAGGTGATCGACGATCAGGAACTTCAGTTAGCGACAGGACTTGGACTTATGAGAAAAATACATTCTTATATCTAATTAAATTATTGTTCTCGAGTGGTATTACCATGTATAAATTATTTATCAGTCTGACCAGTAGGTACAACACGCGCGCTACGACGCTAAATACTGAACGCTAAAGGTATACCTTAAAATCTGAATGCCAAACTATAACGCCGTTTTCATTTCTCGGACCTATCCTGGCCCAGTAAATTTTCATCATGGTCACAGTATAGGTACATTTTGAAATAGTTTTTACTGAAACCACACTAAAAATTTACCTACTGTTAGAAACAGTAAAGTTCAATACCTATTAGTATCTAATTGAAATGAGGGGGTCGACCTTTTTAGCTGAAATGGTATTTATGTCTAAGATAGAGATTTTTTTTAGATTAGCGGTATTTGTTCCAGTGCCTAAGGGCGGCTAATTCCGGTCACATTTTTAATCCGGTCCTGGTTAGAAATTAGATGGATACAAATAACAGTATGTTATTTTTATTTAAAATAGGAATAATTTTTACAAATTTATTTATTTATATCGGCAATCTCTGAAACGACCAATCGATTTTGCTTAAATTTGGTATTTTCGGGAGCGAAAAATGTTTAGTTTTTTAACGAAATAGAGCTCCAAGAGCTCCAAAAAGATCGCTCGAAAAAAACATTTAAACGAAACGTAATCTACATTGTGGTATGATTCTAACAGTCATTCACCTACACATCAGAGTAGGTTAGTATGTTAAAAAGAAAGAAATCATTGTACGTAGGTTTGTATACAGAGTGTATTCCCTGAATCTGATTTGAACATTTGTGCCCGTTTATTATAAAAAGTTGTAGGCTATATTGTATCACGCTACTATTCTTAGGAGCTAAGCCTTAACACTTACGCCCACAAGCGCGAGTTAAACTGTGCGGTCAATAGAAACGAAAAGAGACTGAAGTTCGTTTTGAGTGCTATCACATAAGCTAACCATAAGATCGTTTTATTCGCTACTAGCTGTTACCCGCGGCTTCGCTCGCGTTAATTTAAACCTGCCTGTAAAATAAATCGCTACAAAATTAACATGTCGGACAACGCGCATGTATTGTTTCCAAGTAGCCAATGCTGGCTACCATCCCCTAAGAAATAATTAATAAAATAATTGTTACATAAATCAAATTTTACTTGTATTGTGTGACTTTGTTGGGGTAATTTATATGGATACTCTTGCCGAAAAACAGCGTTCCAGTTTTAAGGATCTCTATTGCAGACAGACTAATAGATAGACAGACAGACAAACAGACTGATATGGCGATTATATCGCGCTATCTGTTATGTATTATATGAATTCAAAGTTTAC
>DVVJ01001413.1:0-11431 GCA_018234505.1 Junonia neildi neildi
CAACACTATTTTGGTGAATTTGGCCTATACGGGTAAAAATCTTAGGAAAATTAATTGCTGTTCGTTAGTAAAGTTAAAAACTCGAGAACGGCTGGCCGTTAGAGACTAATTTTAGTCTTGAAATATTCGTGGAAGTCCAGGGAAGGTTTAAGCGGTTTACAACATTTCCTTGGTTGAATGAAACTCATCCGAACATACCTGGTAGCGAGTTCCTCTGCGTGTTAGCGCGCGGCGACACTAACGCAGGTCGCGGCGAGAGCGCCGGCCGCGCCATGTGCTGCTGCGCCAACGCGGCCACCTCCTCCACGGCCGCCGTCACAGCCCGCACAACTCCGCTCACGTGCTCCGGAGACAGCGCCGATGTGTCCAGTTCAGAGTCTTCTGCGGCCGCACGTAAACTCGCAACTGTTACTTCGTCGCAGAGGCGGATCAGCATCGCCAGAGCGGCACACAAACGCTTCACCGCGCCCGTCAGCTGCGGCGACCGGCTGCAGTACGGCTTTATTGCTGGAATATACGTGTTCGATATTAACATTAAACACTAAATAGCTATATTGTCGTGTATATTGGGAACTCTATCGGGGGTTAGATTGAGTTTAATATATAAACGCGAAACAGACATTTATAATATTACAAACTGACCTACCATAGGAGACCTAAAAATTTCACTATAATCTCCCCAGCCATTTTGAAGTTTACAAAGAACATACATATTGCATTTTACATATAAAATTTAGCATTCGTTAAATGCCCTTGATAAATTCAACAAAAGCAAATTATTTACTTGTACTTTTATCAAAACAAACGTATGCCGACGCAGAAACAATGCCCTGTCTGTGTTTGCACAAAATAAAAAGATCGTGCATTGATAAAAAATTGCATAATGAAGTTACCTTTGTGTATATTTGCGATCGATTCGAAAACAATGGTGCCGTTGTCCGGCAACATTTCCAGTTTCCTCTTTGTGATGACATCGGAGAAATGTTTTAAGCCGAATGTGACCTGAAAGCCGAATTTTAATACCAAATCAAATTTAAATTTAAATCTCATATAACGACGATACTTATCGAATTACAAATAGATATAATATATTTTTTTGATAAAAAAGTTTTTTCTTAAGTCTCCAGAACTACAATACTGAGCTGAGCCAAAAACACCTTTTAATCATTATTTAAATATACTATACAAGATAAATAAACAAACGAACCTCTTTGACTAGCCGTTCGAGTTCTTTGGCAGGTGTGATCTCACCCTCCTCCGCCGTGACGGTTTTAGCACCCATGTTCCGAGGCTTCGGACTAAGCGGCGAGTGCGATCTGAAAGTTAAACCAAACATTTGAAAATGTTTTAAACGCTAACACAAACAACATAATAAGAAATATTTTCACACTTCGTTCTTAACACTTGTATTTTAATGTGAGAAACGTATTGTTTATGTTTTGATGAAAAACTCTGCATAAATTATTATCGTTACCGTAGCATTTTACTCGCATTATTTGAATAATCTTTTGTTCGGGCGATTTTTGCGAATGCATTAAGTCGCATGTAGATTGTCGCAATGCGCTATTCCGGCCTTGACTAGGTAATGCTAATGCTAATGCTAATTTAATATGTGTAGTCTAGTTTACTTTTTTTCAACGTGAAATAACGCAAATAAAATAATCTTAGTGACAGGCGGCTGCTCTCGTGAACGGCCGCTTTCCAAACCAACTGCGTAACTATGCGACACGACGCTGCGTATACAATTAGCAATTGGGCAATTCGATAAAAATTATTAAGCAGCGCCGTTACATAAAAAATATCACCCAAATGTGCCACTGAATGGAATATTAGCATTGCGAAAGAGACCACTTTATATGCAAGGCAGCACGCCGCGAATAACAAAGCTAAGCTATATTTGATATTCAAAGTCCCGGTTCATTTTACTATATGCATGTTCAAATAACGTACGCATAATAGACATACATATTCATACAAATAACATTAGCCGTAATGACACTCGTGCGTCGGTGTATTTATTTGCAATTTGTCACACGACGTATGAAAGTATGTCTGTTAAAATCATTTATAAATATTAGCTTCGTTTACATACTAATTATAATACAGAACACATTAGTGTCGTTATTATTTAGAGAAATCGCATAATATCTAGCATCCCAAGAGATATCATGATGCTTTTAATTAGAGCATTGAGATAAAATTATTTAATATACGCTGTTTTACACTATGACAGTAAATTAAAGGCAGCGTAAAAATAGTAACTTAAAGTTGGTCTATTATTACTTTAAGAGCAAAATTGTATAAATTTTAACCAAACTGTAATAAAAAATAAGGTCAAGTCTTGCAAACTTGGGTCACGAATACTATTGAAATGTACAATAAAAGAATAACAGCCTTTTCGAAAGATATTGCTTGTACCGTTGTACCGTTATCAAATCAATGGAGATACGATGATATTTAACTCCGATTGTGTTGTTCAGTTCTTATATGAAATCTATACATTTGTGACCATTAAGCACTAAGCACCGTACCGTTTTCCATTGCAGGCGAGTCGATGATGGAGCTTACTGGTACGTTTGTTAATCCAATATCCAACAGGCGATCGCACCGTATTCGACATTTAGACACGCCAACAAAAACACCTGAACCGTAACGACACTTGATCACACTAGCTTTAGTGTCCACAGAGTATTTTACTTTCAAATAACCTCAGATAGTGAATACACGTTCGAGCACAGTAAATAAAACAATTCACCCACTGACAGTCCGATCGCGGACATTAAAATGTAATCACTTAACATTGCACGTACCGAACTAATGAGATTTCAGCGGACAATGTCATTAATGCGCGCGACAGTCTAGCCGTCCGTGACTCATAATAACCGCTACATTTAACGCATTAAACACTACAATAAACGTTTCACAATTCCGTACAAAGGTTAAAATTACGATTTTAATCACACGTTTATATTGGGTGACACTGTTAAGAACGAAATTATTTTCGACCTTACAAATCGAGATAAAATCGTCTAAATGAGCGACATTTTCTTGAATCGCTGCCAGTAAGATAGTAACGTTATGTAGGTATATGCAACACTATTATCAATTCAGATAAGAAGCAATAGCTGGCGTAAAAGATTTCATTGCTATGTACACAACTTGAAAAGATAACATTTTGTGGTAATAATGACTTGTCAAATTAACTTACGCGCAAGATATCTAAACTGTTAGAATAGAAAAGTAAATGTTTGTGAACTATGTATGCCATTAGTTTCGTCTCTTTTAATCGTACAATATTAACTAGACACGATGACAATTTAAGCTACAGAGAATTACCTATCATTAATTAAATTATTGAAACCACTGTCATTACTATTTATTTGTCAATTAGCACTTAAATTGGCATTCATTAATATATTTGGAACGCAACTTTAATATCATTAGTATCACAAACGCTTCTAGTAAAAATCAACGTTAATATTCTTATCCGCCGTCTCTCACAACACGCACCGCATATGTCAACGGACGCTCCGGGCGCTAGATAACGTGCTGACCTGATATTGGGGGCGAGATGTGACGGATGGGGAGGCTGTGCGGGCGAGCGCATGTTCGAGATGCGCTCGAGTAGGTCGTCCTTGAAGGAGCGCGCGCGCCGCGCTAGTTTGTTAGCGCCGCGCAGTGATCCGCGGTGCCCCGACCCCGCTTCACCGCAAACCTCGGTATCTGTAACCATTTACATAGAGGTAAACTTGATGACGACCTTATAATTAACATGCTAGTACTGCCGTCAAATTGAGTAATGAAAATATGATGAAATTAATATTTTTCAATACTAGGTATGTAGAGCTCTCGTAATTGAAAATTTGCTGCGGCATTAACGCTGTTCGTTGAAAGTTTAACAATTTTGTACCTACTTTAAGTTTATGTTACATTTCGAATAAAGTTTTTTACTATGTTAATTACTTTATTTTAAATATTGTGATAAGACAATACATATTGAATATTTCAGTTATTTTTTACATTTATCGTTTATTAAATAAAATATACGATAAAAGGCTTTAAGTTGTTTATCCTACATAGAGACTACAATTTATAATTCCATGCCTTAGACTTTGTATAAATCTCATTAGATACCTATACAAAAAATCTACTCGCAATTTTATCATTTTTACATAATGAAAAGAGAAATATCAAAGTGAGGAGACATTTTTCGAGAACATTTTTAAACACGTATTTAAAGTAACGTTTCTATCGCCTACTTAATTTTACGCGCAACTTTTTTATTCCAAGAATTGCTCCATATTAACTTGTTAATATTTTTTATAAGTTTTTAAATTTTTAATTATGTTTAAAATTTATAAACCAAGGTCGCCAAATTATCTTAAATGACATCCATATACGTAATTTATAATACGTAGATACAATATATAACAGGATCGTCGTTGTAACTGATACCAGAAGTGCTGTAGAAGATGTAAAGTACCGATGGAGATGGGTTTCATAGGGTAAGTTAGAGAAAGTTAAGCCCAACCTGCCTCCCAATTCCTCCTAAAGGAATTTCTTTCCTTAATCCTTTTAGGATGGCATCGTATTTGTTACTGATCTGATGCATCAAATGTTCATTAGCTGCGATCACTTAACATCAGGTGGCTCGTCTTCTCGATTGCCCGTAATTATTGAATGAAAGGAAAATAAGGAATATGCAAATAAGAAGTTGTAGCGACGTAGATGATATGGTGTTAAAAAAATTATTACATCATTCAATTAGTAATACAACAAAGTAGGTACGTGTTGTAATAGATATTAATAACGATTGGTGGTAGCAGTATTTCGAAAAACTATTCTCCTTAAATTATGTAGTGCGAACTTCATAACAAATTCCTTATTTAGAAAATGTTCAAATAATATGACGCATAATTCGACAAGAACAAATCAACGGCGAGGCCAAACAATCAAGGCAGACAACGAACTCTAAAGAATACCCAGACCGAATAAGGTAACTCGTATTACACATACATTAAACATCCAGCAAAAAGAGGAGATAAAATAACTGTTACGTTATTTATGTTTGTAAATTTGGGTTACTTGAAGTGTTCGAAAAATTTTTTGCTTATGAAACAATCGACCGATCTGGTATTTTATAAGACAATTTTGATAATTATGAAAAATAGGTCAAGGACGAATTGCAAACAAGTAGAGTACACACTACACACATAATACCTTTTTCGGTACAGGAAATAATAAACAAAAGGAGAAAAATATAATGTCTATATTTTAATTTATCAACTTTTCTCACAAAACTTGTGTTTTATTTATGTTATAGAAGTGTATGTTAGTCAATGCATATGTAATGTTATTTGATCTTATACAAGGTATGCTTAATTATTACATACCATACACTATTTAATATTAATATAAACGGTAATTTTAAGGTTCTGATATAACAATAACTCTCCGCTTATGGCTCTGCTGATTGTTGACGTAATGCGACGAACAAATAAGCCTGCAGCTAAATATTAGCTTTGATACCCAGTCCATTGTAATATTCCTCCTACATTGTTATCATGTTGAAATATTTTAAAGGAAAATTTTATACAAAAGCATTACTAAAGTAAACAAGTCCTAAATATAAAGAAACTTTAGTTCCACTTCTACCAGTTCTACCACTTTTTAACGGGTGGTTTAACGGTGAAGGCACTACCGTCATTTTTATACCCTCGCTCTCCTGTGACGTTCCTGAATTTTAACAATGGAGAATATTGTTAAAATACATCTCAAGGATAGATTAATCAGAATAAGCTACGTTTAGAATGGAGTGAATTGGGCAATTAAGCAGCTATTTTTGAAGAATGTTTACATTTGACAAACAAGGTCCTCGTGCAAAAGGACATGTAGTTCAAACCGCAAATACGTTTTCCTTATGTGTTCATATACATTTTAAATCCACCACCTACTTTACCTTTAGATCAAATGCAAGTGTTGATCACAAATGTATCTTTTCAAACATATATCACTAACACCTCTGCACTGAGAATCGAAGAATTCTACCGAGATTTGTTACGAGACGCGTAGGAGGATATGTAAACACGATATTATCAATGATGGTCGAGTTTAAAAATACACGCGAAGGCGACAGCAGGACGCGCCCAGGCCGCGGCGTGTGACGACTGAGACAGGCTACGCTACGAGGAGGACACCGCACCGTCCCGCGCCGGACGGACGCCGGGTCATGCCCGCTTCCTGGGCT
Source organism: Junonia neildi neildi (assembly GCA_018234505.1). Lineage (NCBI taxonomy): Eukaryota > Metazoa > Arthropoda > Insecta > Lepidoptera > Nymphalidae > Junonia > Junonia neildi. The sequence continues at coordinate 6,248 of DVVJ01001413.1, forward strand.
CGAGTGCGTCATACATATCATAAACATTCAGTAAGGCCGAGTACTCAAACGAGAAAATATTTTACACGTAATATTTAATTATAAACTCATTTTCCGTGCTTTAGTAAATTTCGTACATTTACGTAAGAATTACGTGTATTAGTAACAAATACATAATTCAGTTGCTTATACATAATTAATTCCAACAATGAAAGAATATAGATAGTGAGTCAAATATTATAAATCCAACTATTCTGAACCAAGCCTTAGAACTACTTAAAATGCAGTTTTAGTAATAAGCGCCTGTTGTGGAATTGATACTACACCTTATCAAAGGTAAGCCAAAGGATTATTTTAAAAATATAAATAACAATAGTCAAGTAATATTGAAATTGTCTAAAACATGCCTATTAAAAAATACCACAAATTTTTATAATTACAATTAAAATATAACAGATGTTAACCAATTTTATAATTATGTATATTTATGGATGATAAATGGATAAATTTGAAATAAAATAAAATTATTAGAGGAGCCTTAATCCAATGTTGAAAGCCCTACTTAGTGCGTGATTATTAATATTACCCGACTGCGCAACGCAAAGTAGGGTATTATATTTATCGGTTTATGTTTGTGTGTATTGCATGCAGTCGGGAGTGTCAGGTGGGATATCGTTGAATAGGCATTTAAAATCATTTTTAGCTTTCTCATATTCCTTTTCAATCAGAATTACCGTCTAAGACCCATAACGATTTAAAGTTAGTAACGATTCCCACTTATATAGGCTTTTAGACAGGTCTGATATTTATTACGGATCAGCTGACTTTTGCAGTCGGTGTTTTTCTTTTTTTAAATAAAATTGCGTTTGTTTTTACAGTATGGTGTCTCGTTTTAGTTATATTTAATTTAGATTATAAATGTGTCTTCTGACCCTCGCGAGGTAGAGATAAATCAATTTATTAATAAGATAAATCAATATATTAATATAAGTATCAGCAAAATGGGCCCTTGCGTTTGTTCTCTAAATTGCCACAAAGAAATAAACTTATATTCATAAGCTGGTTAACTCAATACCTACTTTATGTGGTTCAGTTAAAAATACCATACTTATGCAATAAGAAAATTATCGTCCTGGCAATGAAAGTTTTCGTGCTGAGCGATATTGATATAAATGGATATGCTCTTAATGTTGTAAGTTTTACTATTTCTTACTGTAGTTATACTGTAAGATAATAGTAATAATTATTTTTATTATTAATAAAATAATAAATATATTATATTTTAATTGATACACGAAGAAATAAATATCTAGTTTACGTTAAATGCTGGACGTGCTTTATATTTGACCAGACATAGTGAACGATTAGTCACGATTTTTGTAAAAGGAGTTGATATTTGAATACGTTTTTAAATTACTAAGAAATACAGTACACATGACAATATTGCTGTAAATAACCGAATGCTAACCTTTCCTCATATTTAGATCAAAGACAGCCAGTTTAATTCGCCACACCACCCAACTGTGTTTAATATTTTTAATCAGAGGGTCTTTTGCAATCATTTTGCATTTTTCTATATTTTATTGAGAAATAAATATGAACCGGAAAATTAGCAGAATACTCCAAATGCGTACGTGCTTAGCGCCATTATTTTATCAAACTAACGTCATGGGACACACACGTCAAAATGAAACGATTAATTATTTAGTTACTAAAAATAATAAACTATATTTATATCGTGGGAAAACAATAATTAACGTTATATAATTTTACACTTTTTAAATTTTAATGTTAAAACATCGACTTAAAAATTTCGGTTTTGAACAAGCACCTCTGGCAAACCATGTCAGAGATCTAGCCGGTTAATCTTATGGTCCGCAATAAGTAGGTAATCAATTTCAATTATTTCATTTAAATATAGTAGGCACCATTGCCTGATTATTTTTTGTTTAATTTTTGTACCATTTAATCAGCAAGATTAATGTACACATATGTGTGTATAGTTATAATCGACAAACATTATATGCCCATACCGAATTACAGCTTTTTAATACAATGGCTCTCTGCCCTAAGCCACGGACATGCAAACAGATTAGACTATCATAGCGAAATTTCCGCTTTTACTACAGAAATCTGAAAATTTGAATCGCTGAATGTGGCTGAAGTACGCCCAAAGCCCATATAAAGTCGCGAACACTGAAGTGTACTCACGAAGTAATAAGACTATATTCAAACATTAATGAAAATATTTTTACCAACGGCCTTAACATTACAACAACAATAGATTTAAACACACAATACTCTGTTCCCGCGTATCTTACGTTCTATTATACAATATCAACTACTTCGTTATTGCAGCTCCACGATACGACGGCGAAGTAAGAAAAACTGAAAGCATTTCACATTCTCTTCCGATTTCCGTGCTTGGAAATGCGATTCAGAGATTTTAGTTTATTTTATTTATTTTTATGATTCATTGTTAGATAAACATTTTTAGTGAACATTGCAATCCCTTAACAGTAATTGCTTTTGATTTGGATATACTCCAATCGTGACTAAAGGATAAATATCTACTGATACTACTAACAAATGCGATGTTAGAATCTTTTATTGTATTTAACAATACTTACAGGAAATCATAACCTTGATAACTGACCATTACAGACTTCTTCCTCTAGAGACAATTTTAATTGTACCTATTGTACACAACGATTGCCCAAAATACACGTAAAACACGAATTTTTAGGGATAACCTTGCAAATTGTTATCTGTCTTTTTTAGGTAAGTTTAGCACTTATAAAACTGGGAAGTATTAGATAAGTATTATTTTTAGATAAACCTACTATTTAGTATATTTTATTGTGTGTACGTTGTACATGACGTATAAAGAATAAAATATTTGTAACATACGAGTATAATACTATTAAACATGATAAGGTAGAAATGTCTATTGTTGAAGCGCTGGTTCCAAGAACGTATTACAGAATATCAACGCAACGGTAAAATTACTGACTTATATGAAAAGAAATTAAAACAGGTTAAATATTATACCATTTAAAATATTGTTTGAAAGACCGTCTCCGCAAATTTTTCGGTAAACACCAACTCCAGGTGCCGCAGTGGTCCGTGAAAAACGACGTTGCACAGGTCTTCGGCGAGCTTCTACCACGGAATAGGAATTCCTTACGTCGCCCTTACGGGTCGTTTTACAGTCTTCTGCAGGGGAAACGTAATGTTTCAAACTCTCGTCATGCACCAAATTCTGCAGACTTGTACCATTTCTAATCTTGTCTTTTATCGAATCCTTTTTTCCCCTTTTCAACGTCAAATTATCGAAACTCTTACAGGGCGTCAAGGACGGAACATTATTGTTGCGTATATCATATTTCCGAGGATCGAAAGTACTTATACGCGGGTAATGATTTACTGATATATCTGGCCTTTTACACTTCGTTACAATAACAGCCTGTGATGCAGATGACTCTGGTCTATATCTATTACCACGATGCTTGATATGCATAATATTTCTCTTGATTACCGACGTTCCTCTTTCTTCTATAGCGTTTATTACATCGTTAGATTCTAGAAAACCCAAAGGGTTTAATCCTGTCTTATAAACGTGATAGCTTCGTTTATTCCTTTTCTGATTCTTATTATCGTCATGGATAAAACTCTCATCGTAATGAGGCATCTTGGCACAATACATAATGATTCTTCTATATCATCAACTATGTTATAATAATATTCACAAAACGATATTGTCACATTTTCCGTTTAAATCATAGAAATGGTATTTGCGATAACAGAGAAAGGGTGTGCCCTGTAGAAATCTTCGAAAGTAGGCACTACACTTGACAAGTTTCTCCTCTGAATATTGATGTAATACTACACTGTCGTTACAAGGTGTTGTGGGACACTGCTTGACATTCAAAATCAGATCAGCAAATAGCGATCATTCAGGAACCGAAATAGCGAAGACGTAAGGTACAATTAGGTCATTATTATTTACAGTTAGCGTCGCAACGAGCTTTATGTGCGCATCACTCGCTCTTTTACCGACATCTGCCCAATATGCATTGAGGACCTTGACAATGTAAAACTTCATGAAATTAGCTTAATTTCAGTAAAAAAAAATAATAATTCGACAAATGCGATGTAACAACACGATCACTTAAAACAACTGCTTGATTTTGTGTGGACATATCAAGGTTTCAAGCTTATAGAAAGCTACACTATTATGTCATAAAAACACATATTTACAAAACGAACTCTAGATGACGGAATTTACTACTTTCTCTGCAAAAACAAGCGGCAAAATTCAAACGGCAATTTGAAACTTCACTCAATCACTGCGACTTATAGGTGTGTCGAAAATAATATAACGAAGAGTCCCCACTTAATAGACACTCATTACACATGTTGCCGTAAGTTACGAAAATTCAACGTATATACCGTCTCGCACTGAGATTATTTCGTGTAAGAACGCCGCCTTTATAAAACACCTATTCTAAAAATAGTTGAACGTTTTTTCACAACGAGATCTCGATATTCAGCAGAGCAACGAGTAGGCGAGGTGATGGGCAGCGAAGCATACTATTGACACAGGATGTCGAACCGCGGATCGGTTAACGATATACGAGATAGATGCGCGTTAGACGGCGCGGACGGTGCGGCCGTCAGCAGCGGCGCGACGGCACTGCGCCGGCTGCCCCGGAGCCGCTGCTGTCGCACCAGCGAGAGTGAAAGTGCCAGATCCATGCATCTCCGCGACTGCGCCCGCGCCGTGCACACCTGCCCTCACAAACGCTAACATTACGATAATATACGATAGTTAATTTCTGTTATCTAATACACGTAACTCTTCCCGCTCCTAACGTTTAACTGTTATTTTAACTGCTTGAGAATATTATAGCGAACGTTGATAAAATATATAATTACGAAACCCAGTACGTAGTTTAGCAGTTATTTTGCATAACATAACACCATATGTTTACTATGATAGCACAACAGATAGCAAGATTGCTTTCTGTTACATGTAGAAACGTATGACGAAAATCAAAATATTCGATCGTTCATTAGATAATGTAATTAATAATTATTAATTTCTAAACCTGCTAGGTTAGGGGTCGTTCAAGTATTACGTAACGCAATTTTTGAAGTTTTTAGACGCCCCCTCCCCCACATGTAAAGCACTGTAACGTTGTT
>DVVJ01001414.1:0-11424 GCA_018234505.1 Junonia neildi neildi
TGAAAAGAGTAACAGTCGAGTTTCTTGCCGGTTCTTCTCGGCTAGGATCTACCTTCCAAACCGGCGGTAGATTAAAAGAATGTAAACTGACGATTCAAAAGAGCTCCCAAAGCCAACTTGAAAAAAGAAAAAAAAAACAGCGCAATTACCATACAAATTATAAGCAACGTTGATAACTTTTGTAGCGATTATACAAACGCCATCGCGTAACAATTATGTTTAGTTACAGCATATTAAACAACAACATTATTTATATTAGATGTTTAATTAATATAATATACAATAATTAATAGTTAATTGTGGCGTTAATATAATTTCATAGAACCTTAAGATAAGCTACTAATTATATTAACGCCTAGTAAATTACATATTACTAATAAGTGTTTAATTATAATTATAATAATTTAATTGGTACCAATAATTATTATAGCTGTTTTACGTGACTTCGTCCGCGTCTGTAACGATTATAAGGTAAAGGCACCTAATTCCGCGTTATTTCGAAAAAAGGCACCTTATTCCGTCAATAATAAATTAAGCCTATCATACAAACCTAAATAAAATAAAATTATCAATTTATAGATTAAGTCGTTTTTTCGAATACCTCTTTTTTTCGAATTAGGTGCATTTACCTTATGTCATTCCCGCAAGAATTTCGGGATTAGCCCATGGCCGACTTGGCCGAAAGTTGATATGCCTCGTAAGTTAATAAACATCAAAAATTTCATATTAATAACATTAGTAAGATAAGGCGAGATAGATAAGAAGTAAGATTAATGATCTGTTTCAATTATATTATTACCATTCGTTCTGAAGTATTTTGTAGTGTTTATGTTTATCATTGTATTACCCACGACGGAACGCAGTCGGCGTAAGCGTTAAGGGTTTGTTTGTGTGGGCACGTCTTCGTCAGCCAATAGCAGTCCACTGCTGTAGATAGGACTTCCCAAGTTTGCGCCAAACATCCTGATCCTACGCAATCCTCATCCAGCCAGCTCCGGCGACCTTGCGTATGTCGTCAGTCCAGCGGGCCGGAGGGCGTCCTACACTGCGTTTGCTGTGATGGCAAATTTACATGTTTCCGATTATTTCGAGAACAACAAGACCGATTCGATTGCGGTTTTCCTTATAAGGATCTTGGTATACGGACGATAGTTCATAAATAAGTTCACAGGTTTTGTTCACACCTAGCTAGGAGGCGCTACAATAGGGAATGATAATTTTCAAACGATTTCAAAAATGAAGGGGTTTCTCAGATTGATACGTAGTTTTATATTTTAAACTTTCGCGATGTAATTTATTCATATTTGCTTTGTAGGCGGGTCTTATCGCGATAATCTTCACGTATTACAATACCTTTATTGACCGACGTTTCGGCGAAGTTGTATTCACCGTGGTCAGCTCGTGACCACGTGATATACTTTTAAATTATTCTTATAGAATTTTTAGGAAAAATAATTCAGCAGTTTATTTTTTAAATCATAATTGCGAAGACGAAGTTACGAAACCCAATTTTTTCTTTCATTTTTTTCAGTTTAAGTTATTAATTAACGTTGAAATGCATACTAAAGAAATGTTTAGCAATATTTTATAGAAAATGTCTGTGGTCGATGCGCCCGATGCAGATGTATTCATTATCGGTACAGTGACACATTACGTACCTATTATTCGCTTGAGTTACAGACTGTATTTAACTTATTAATTTATTTTTAGATGAGAAATATATGATTGTATTTATATAATCACATGAAAGAGATTTACCATGTACATGTTAATGGTCATTCATAAAGATAGAGGTACCTTTGGAAACGTATCTCCATCATGAAGATGATAGCCAGTAGATTCGACTGTCCTTACATACGGTATTGTTATAATAGACATGTACCAGGAGCAATGCCGGTGAGAAAACTTTGAAATTATATTTAGAATCTTTGCACTGTTCAAAATAATAATTATTGTTATCTTTTTATATATTTTTTTCTTTTATTTTTAGTAAAATTTAAAATTTAATAATGTAATCAGCACACAATGTATGTACCTATGGGTTATGCCTGAAATAAATTATTTGATTTGATTTGTATCTTACAAAGACATAGGAAACGTAGAAAACTTAGCTTTGTAGTATAGAGATTAATAACAAAAATAGAATCATTAGCATCGGATCACTAATGCCAAAAGTATGATCAGTAATGGGCAGGCATAAAAAAAAAACAATGAAAATCCGACCCTCGTCCTCCTCTTCGAAGTCGATTAAAAAATTCAAATTTTTTTATACTAATGTGACTTTTTATACATATTTCTGAAACATTCTCAAATTTTGTTACACAACAATTGTTAATGTATATATTAACAATTGTTAAATGTATACATTAACAATTGTTGCAAATGTTGTTGCAGCAATTGTTGCAAATTGTTAAAGTATGGTACATTAACAATTGTTGCAAATGTTGCTACAACAATTGTTGCAAATTGTTAATGTATGATATATTAACAAATGTTGCAAATGTTGTTGCAACAATTGTTGCAAATTGTTAATGTGTGATACATAACTAATTGTTGCAAATGGGTCAGTCAAATGGTATTTAGGAATAATTTGTCAAAATTCTATAAATTGAAAGAAATGACCGTCTCAGTAAATTCAAAGAGCAAGTTTAAGCGAAATGATCTCGAGAAGGGATATGTACTTAACATTCATCTCTCGTTCAGCAGGGAAATGTGCTGCATTTTAAATTTTAAGAAAATTACAATAAAATGGCTTGTATGAATCTGAGAAATATTTTTCATAACGATGTTTCTAATTGACTTTTGATGACTTTTAGTATAGTAAGTACTAGCTGCGATTTTAATCTTGCTAATATATTGCGTGGTGGTAAAAATGCAGGTGTTTATAACTCAAAAAATATTTTTCAAATGCGTTAAGTAGTTAAACAAATTACCCCCTACTAGTACTATCAGTTACCGTAAAAATCTTTTATCTCAAGTACTTTTTAATTTTATCCTACATTATGAAGAACTTTAGGTATTATGAAGGGACTTAAATAAAGACAGAAATGTAAGAGAAGTAATATAATTATAAAATATATCAACCTGTATTTGCATAACCCCTTAACATCCATCTTGTATAAAACCGTCCCTAGGATTCTCATTAGGAATCCAAAGCGAGAATGGTTAATAATTAACTAAATAAAGAACAAGATAAACCAATTAAGGTAATAAATTCAGCCAATTTAGAATAAATCCTTACAGTTGACTATAAATACGCTAATGCCACCGTTTGTTCCAACGTCCGGCTTTCAATGAAATTGTTCCAGTGTATTTGTTCCAGCGGATTTGTTCCGTGGAATTATTCCGGGGAATTCGTTCCGTTATCCGGACCGGTGTGCACCTCAGACACATTGTTACCTGGATAGTATTAAGCTGAACGCTAATTTAATTCCCGCTGGATCCTAGGAAATTCTGTTTGCAACATCAACACAGCTAACAGAGTATCGAATAAACTTAGTAGGATACTCTGTGCTATACTTACTACAGAGTATTAATTCGAGACGGTTTTTGTGTTAGGTGATTTAGAGGTATAATTTTTGAGATTTATCAAAATCTAACTTTTTTGTTGACGCAGGATAAATCTTCATAGATACCCGACTCCTGGGGGATGTCGGGTTATGTGAGACTGTGCTTACTAAAACTCCCTGCGATGGCCGCCATCAGCACGGAAAACAGATAGGCTACGGAATCGCTTTCGCAGCACGTCTGCTGCCCCATCCGTGCGTTGCTCCGCTCGTGACCGACGGAGCACGTGTCAGGAAGCCGAAGAATGGTCTCGCCCTCCCCATCAAAGTCTAACTTGAGGTGTCTTTATCGATAAAATAAATTTTGTTTAACGTGTTACATACACGTAATACAGCCTGTACATATCCTACTGCTGGGCATAGACCTCTTCTCCTATTAGGGAGAAGGTTATGGAGCTTAATCCACCACGCTGCTCCACTGCGGATTGGTGGACAACAACAACACAAATTTAACACTTGCAAATCCAGCGATGCTAGCCAGGGTTTGAACCCGAGACCTTTGATATACATAGATACACGTGTTCGCACCACTAGGTCATCTCGGCTCATAGTTATATTATAACTTTAAGAATAATTAGAACTACTGCTGCTAATGCGTTTTTCTGCAATATTGTCAATGAAAAGCTTTTTTTATCAATATTGAAAATTCATAGTTTTTAATGAAGTTTGAATAAAACTTTGTACAAGTATTAGAAGAATAAAACAAAATGTACTTCTGAATTACTATATTAGGTACAAATTGGAATTTTACTTCAATAGGGTAAAAAAATTGCAAACAACCTCTACTATATCGCTTTTCAATGATTATACATACTTACTCTCCGACACGATTCTTACACATTATTATCTTCTATATATTATGTAATTTAATATTTATATTTATTTATATTCGAGCTATACTCCTACTGCCAGTAAAATGCAAACTCTCTTACAGTATGCTCAACATTTAATTCTATAAATTATCATCAGGAGAGATAATTTTTTTCACAAAAATCGACAACACGAATATGATTGAGACTAACCACTATTGGTTGGACCACGACATGCCATAAATTTTTTCCATAGTCAAATATATATATTTTTAATTTTATTTATGTCATCCCTAAATGTAGCAACGATGCGTTAAAAATTTTTACAAGAAAAAAAAATCAAACCATCCTTTTTGCTTTGCGGGTAGTAACTAATAAGGGGTGCCAAAGTTTGGAGAAAGGAGTTATTCTTTAAGACTTTATGACAGCTACAATTACACATACAATTCAAAAGGTCAACTCTACTGTTACACCTGTCGCTGAATATTCGGAACGTTTGGTCTAGCAAGTCACGTTAGGGCTGACGCCAGAAAGTCATCGAAACCGATGGGGAGGACTATATGACAGCATAGATTTTCCCCACTATCTTTTTTTTTTGTTGACGCAGGGTAAATCTTCATAGATACCCGACTCCTGGACCCCTCCAGTTGGGTCCATGACCGACCCCATGTCGGGTTATGTCAGATTGCACTCACTAAAACCATCTGCGATGGCCGCCACAGCACGGAAAACGGAGAGGCTACAGGGTCGCTTTCGCAGCACGTCCGCGGCCTCTCCCGTGCGTTGCTCCGATCCGTGGCATGCGGAGCCTTTCCCCACCTTCCAGGTTCCCCACTATCTAGTGCCAGTTCAATTACGAATTCAGTCTGTACTGAGTTGTACTGTCTGTACTATAGTTAAGCTCTTGCACTAAAAGCGTCATGTAATAAACACAATATGGGCACATAAGTAGACAAACCATATCTACTCATGTGTTGTGGGTATCCATGTAGTAAACAACTGTCATTATGACGTTACGAATAGAAATTTCAATTTTATTATATGTATAGGCAACCATACAAAAATTAGATTGTAATTATAACGGATGATGTGTACGTTTACGGTTCAATTTCTTGTAAATATAGCTGTTTAGTTAGTTGCCTCATAATATAAATAAATATAAATAAGTATATACCTACCGTGACATGTTACAGAATGATGCTTCCGACTTCAGATCACAGTTAATCTCACGCAGAATGTTTATGAATTACACTAAACTAGATATATACCTAATCTAATTTATGTCCCTGTTGGACTGCCTAATTTATACCTTCATTACAAAGAGGAAAGATTCGTATGTATACTTGTATGTAATAACTAAATGCAAAAACTACTATACTGATTTCGAAAATTCTTTGGCCATTAGAATACTACATTATATTATTAGCCTACGCTATAATTTACGTACCTACATCATATATACATTTTATAACATTATTTTATTCCGTGTGACGATGCGACGCATGTTCATATGATATGCGTCACGTACGCGAAATATCCTAGAAAGAAAGAAAGCATTGAGTCATTAATTAAAAGAAATTAAATTTGCAAAATATTTTAGTAACACAAACCCGTTACACACAATATATCAATCTAGCGACAGCCATAAAACTCAGAGCAATAAAAATACAGTTAGAGTTCATAGAAACTACACTAGAGACAAAAACTTGAATCAGTATTACACGGACCAACATCTGTGGGACCGAACTTGTCATTACATCTTATTTTTATCAAAAGTATAGGTTACAATGTATCATTGATATTTCTCGCATTTAAACTTAATGAGGGTTGTAGCAAATCAATTATGAATGAAGTCAATTTAGACCTCCCGCAGACTAGAGTCTTGATCGACAGTATGGTAAAACTCTCAAAGAGTTTGTTGTGGCTGCAAAAAGTTTTTACATACATTTGCTATTAAATTTTCTCATAATTTACGTATTTTAATAATTTCCAACTTTCATAATGATAATACCTCTCATCGATATCTACCCGTTCCCGGGCAAATGTGTTAGTGTCATGGCGGATACGGTTTCTTTTGACATCACGTCGTTCCCACGCAGCAGTTTCTAGCCAATACTGCTAACATGCTAACAATACTTTTACTTTATACGGCCACACAACATTTAGTGTCATCACACTACAACGCACGTCATTTGTTTGGTCCGGCGAGATGACAGAAGTCGACCGTTTGATACGAAATCTATAGTCTGTGAGGGGCTATAAAAGTTATTAAGTCCCGTTTATAACACGGCGGTGCTAAACGTGTAATTTATGCTGGAATATATAGCATGGACTTGATGAAACCGTTGCATTTCGAGTTTCGCTTCACACCATGTCTCCTATTTTGAGAGAATTCGTTTTTATACTTGTCATCGGATATGTCTGTGCAGGTATTATCTTTACAATTTATTAGGTACTTATGTCATTTCTGTGTGCTTAATCTTTGATGATATTAATATGTTTTAATAAAAAAAAAGTTTATTTATCATTTTCAATATTTATTTTATCAAATTATAATACTATACTTTATTACAGTTATTATGTAACTATATTAACTATTATAAAAAAAAAAACTATGTTATGTGATGATTGACTTTTGCACCCAATTTCTTTTACACTTAGAGGTTATTGCTTTGCAACCGGCTGGTAATTGAGTACAGTTGTATCAGAGCATAATTTAATTAAAATGCTCTATGTTTATGTATAAATAAAATAACGACTATATTAACGGTATACCGGTACTTTTAATTAATTGAATTTATATTACTTTTTACAGATAAAAAAGATAACCAAGCCCACGTCTATAAAGCAGCAATGCCAATATCAAATAATGGCATGATTGGTGTTGCCAGTGTAGCCGGAGTCATGTCAAGGAATGGCAGAGTATCATCAGTCGGAGGTGTTCATTTTTACCCATCTCCTGCCAACAGAATGCCAATAGATAGAAACCTTAAATCTTCTAAGCAGAATAAAAACGCAACACAAAATATGGCATTAGAAATGGGAAAAGTTTCAAAATGGCGGAAGGAATCTGATGGCAATATGGCGGAAGGTTACATAAGTGTCTATCCAGGAGCTGTAGCCGTTGCATCGTCTGTGTCATCTTCAGGGAAAGGGGGAAATATTGGACTGAATGCCAATTCGTGGGCCGATCCCTTCAACCCAATGATCTGGCCTATGAACGACCCTTTTGTTGTCCCACCAAGGAATTTTGATTATCCGCGAAATTTAGATTGGATACATAGAGATATTTTTAATAATTACGTGCCTCCGAACTTGTACTCAAAAAGGACGTGGCTGTACCCAACGTTTAATCCGTTTTTAAACTGATATCTAGTGCCAAAATATTTTTTTAAATTAATTAAAAAAACTTAATACAAAAATATTGTCTGATTTTTTTAAATAGATATCCTAATAGTTAATTTATTTTAAAAAAATCATGTTATAGTTATTTATACTAAAAGTGCATAAATATTAAAAAAAAAACTGGTTATAAAAAGTAATAAGCTTAAAGCATCCTATTTCTAGATCAATTAATAAATTCTCAAGGAGCCAATTAATGAGATGTAAACAAATTGTCTCATTTATAAGCGTAAGTTGTGTTAATGTGAATACATTTTCTTACCCCTTAAAATCTTATAACAAAAGAGGCTTAACTCAAAAATGCAAATACTGGAAAATGAGTCATAAAACTATATAGCTTATGGCAGCTTTAGAAATTTGAGGAATTTTGAGTTAGGTGTCTTTTACTCAAAGCATTATGTTGTTATGTATACGCTATGTCTATTGCCATTAAGGCTAATTACATCCAGCAAATATGTGTACGTTCATTGAGTAACAATATCTTGTTTTGAACGCATTAGACGTTGTTAAGAAAATAGCGACTAGTAGTGTAGAATAAAACCATGTATGGCCTTCGGTTACAATTGTGCAAAATTTTTATACTTGCTAAATAACTTTTATGAGTTATATATGACTATGGATTTATGTTTGTAGCAACATTTTATATTGTCCATGACTTTCCTCTATAAACAGGCAATTGAAGCTTTTAATCGGACACAACATGGTTATTATTCCTTTTTAATAAATTTACTTTTACTTTGCCTTACTAGATAAATAATTTAAGTTAACTAAAAGAAATCTCTAATTTTATTTTATTATTTAAATATCACACATATTATTGACAACGCTGTTTAGTATACACGTTACTCTAAAATAGAACTAAAGTAGAGCTTGACATGATAAAATTTAAACACTTTCTGAAAAAGGATCCCCAGTGGACCTTCACACATATCAATCTAAATTATTTTATATTGTAGTGTGCATGTGTGCACCTCTCAGCTTACATGATATTAAGTATATTAATTCATTAGAACATATTCCGCATTCTAATTAAACGCAGTCTAATTAAAGCGCTGGTCAAAGAAACGCATCTTCTCATTGTCCCGAGATCAGAATATAAAATAAATAATTTATACTTGTATATATGAGATTATGAATAAAAAATTTATGTTTTTTCGATAAATAGTTCATACAATTTACCATTTTCGTTATGTGGGTTAAATCGAGTAGCTCTTTGATAAAATCAAAAGAGTAGAGTAGCTCTTTGATAAAATCGCTCCGCTCATCACTGAGACCGATGTCGTCAGGGACTTGCACTCGCTACTCAAGTTCTCACCCACCTCTCGAACTTATGCAATTAGGTGGACCATTCTCTAATTTTTTACATCGTGTAAAATATTGATACGTTTTATTTTATTTTGTAAATAAGATTTAATTAAAAAACTTTAAATTTAATTAACCCAGTGAATTTCACAGATTGAGTGACTTTTACATTAAAAATAAGTATTTGTACGGTTAAGATCTCGATCCAAACTTAAATTATACATTTTATGAGATGTAAAAATCCAGTGGTCCCAGTGGTCAAGGAACAAAATTAATGGTTGACCAAGATTATACCGCAACGCAATGTTTTTATACCTACATCACGGAATATTCTCTGTCCGTGTAGACATAAACTGCGTCTCAAAGCAGTCGTCAAACCAGAAATATTGATGGCAGTTCAATATTAAGTACATATTTTATACAATTTAGCTAAATCTCAAAGGATTACAAAATTATTGACAAGATGAGTTTTGAAAACTTATGTCACAATATGATTTGCAATTGGCTGCAAACGATTTTGAATTATTCTCCTTAAACTACGTATTTCGCTTATAGACATTCAAACAGCTATATATTTTTATACAGTTTTTTCATTCACTTATTACTTTTGCAATTATTCATAAAGACGTGATATTTATACAAACAATTGTATGTATAAAAATGTATTATTAATATTCTAGCGATAAAGTTACAAAATAAAGTCTAGAATAACCCACAAACGCCCTAGATAGCAAACGAACGACATATTGACACTCGTTCGCCGTCCACAGTCGACGCCACTCACCACCACGTACCACCACGTACCATCACCATGCGTCTTCTGTTCGTGGTAGCTTGCTTGCTGCTTTGCTTCATCTTGGTGACTGCTGCACCACAGTCCAAATTGCAATTTGGGAATGAAGGTAAGCGGTTTGTTTATTCTACTACTATGTTTAGTATAGGGGGGGGGGGAGCTTGTGTATGTTTGTTTGCATTTGTATGTGTTAAGTTTTCACTGGGTTCTTAGTTCATAGTTAACTTAATATTATGAATATA
This sequence comes from Junonia neildi neildi, assembly GCA_018234505.1. Classification (NCBI taxonomy): domain Eukaryota; kingdom Metazoa; phylum Arthropoda; class Insecta; order Lepidoptera; family Nymphalidae; genus Junonia; species Junonia neildi. The sequence goes on from DVVJ01001414.1 coordinate 10,115, forward strand.
TTTGTTAGAGTAAAGACGAGTACCTAATCTATAATAGAGAAAGGGAAGGTGCGGCTGATCTGACTGAACAGATCAATGACCTAGAGTACCATAAACAATTTTATTACTACATTTTCTATGTAACATATAGTGACGAATGTATGCGTAACGATATGATAAAAGTATGGAACGGATTTTGATTGAACTTTAGAGTGACATAGCTTATTCTTCAGGTATAGGTACAGGATACTTTTATCAATACATCAAATGTGCGTATATACTCGTACATATTTATTTTATGTATATCTATATGTCATAGTGTGTACGCTTTGTATTAGAATTAGGACATAAAATTAAATCGTTTGTTAAGATATGGCCCTGGCATTTACATTCGAAACTTGTTAATATTTCTACGAATTTAAAAGTTACTGTCAAATTGACGACTAATAAAGTATAATATCTATTATATTAAGTATTCATTTGTTTACTTAATAAAGTTTAATAGCGACTCGTTTGTTAACTCGTAATTAAAATAATATTTATTTTGAAATGTCTATTCGTCTTTCAAGTTAATTTTTGATTGAAATGATCTTTTATGAATATATTTATATTAGGTACATAAATTAATAAAGAATACAAAATATTTTTTAAATCTTATCAAGTATTTTATTATGACATAATAATTTTTATTATTTGAAAGTAAATTGATACATAAAAAAGTATTCCCATTAATTTAAGTTTACATAATATAGTTACTTAAACTAGATTATTACCTAATGATATCTTATATAAACTATGTGCATAGTATAAAAATAGAAAAAAGATTATTATTATATTAAATATATTATTATAATATTATTTTAAAATTTACCTTGTTTTAAGATATTAATCTTGTAACAATGACCTCTTAATCTGTGTTTCTTTATTTTTCTACGTAGTATTTTTAGTAACAAACAAAGGTGTGATAAACCATTGTTTTCTCATGAAAATAAATAAAGAATCGTTGCATTATTAAAAATTGTAATTATAAAATAAAACTCGTGTTATCTTTATTTATAATCTTTACAAAAATAATAATTAACAACTATGCAAGTACATATTTTATAATTAGTAAGTACCATACATTTATTATGGCTGAATTTATTTTAATAGTAATACTGGATGAGCCGAGATGGCCTAGTGGTGGGAACACGTGGATCTTAACCAAAGGTCACGGGTTCAAACCCTGGCTAGCAACGCTGGATTTTCGAGTAATAAATTTGTGTTTAAATTCATCTCGAGCTCGGCGGTGAAGGAAAACATCGTGAAGAAACCTGCATGTGCCGGAAGAA
>DVVJ01001415.1:0-11424 GCA_018234505.1 Junonia neildi neildi
ATTTTAGGCTAAAATTAATTATAATTAATTAATTACCAAATACAAAAATGATAGTTTTAAAAAGTCTTACTACATCAAGCGCTAAGTTCAAGGTTATGTCAACTGTCCCTTTTTGCATTATGCAAATATTACAAATATGCATAACCAGTGCAAGAAATAAGGTTACTAAATATCTTTAAGGTTACCTATGGAACATCACTAGTCATAACGACTTGACATATGTCAGAAACGCATTCTTAGAGCGGCCGGACATTTGTATTAGATTATTGTTCATTGCAATTGGTAGTAGCAGCATTAGTAGTAATTATTATAACTATAATTGCTTGTAGATTTCACGAAAATTAACGAGCAATCTGATGTTTTCTTTCATATTATTTAAGTAAATCACACCATTTCAAAAGCGAAATAAATAGCAATTTTTGTCATAGTGTTGTTTTGTCATTTTGTTATGCTTAACAGTAAAACAGTAAAAGTAACTGTTTTGTAAAAAATTTTATCTTAAATATTGTTGATAAACATTTTAATGACATACATACACAATGCACATATTCTTTTTAAAGACACGGTGTATAGTTACTTAACCATTAACAAATAAAATAGTTAAACCAGTACAATATAATATAAATGCTTTGCTGGGAGATCTATGAGATTGATTGAGAAATGCTATTTTATATGATCATTTGTCCGTGAAAACAAAAGCATATCTATACAGCTTAAAATTCATAATTATATTCAAATGTAAAGTTCTGCTCGTATCATAAATTGCCAACATAAAATTCTCACATTATAGATAAAAAAGCAGACAGTACAACGACCTGCACAGAACCCGAGAGTCAAGGGCAGGTGGACAAAAACACGCAACCGGAAGAATTGTTCGACACCGAAATCGAGTTGACCACGAAATCCGTCACCAGCGCCAGAGACGACGACGAGGACATCGATGAGAGCGAGCTGTCTAGAATTAAGGAATTTTTGGAGGAAACCGTTAGTATGCCAATGTTAATCTTATAATATCTTCCTACTGATATTTTAAGGGCGAAAGATTGGATGTTTGTTGCTCTTTCACGGCAAAAGGGCTAAACCGATTTGGCTGAAAATCAACATGGCGATAGCTTGTACTTTGGATCCGGACACAAGTTACATTTTAACACGTAAAATCCAAAGTACCCACGGTTATTACATACAATCATCCCAGCTAGTATTTGATAATCTTAAACAATTCTGTATTTCTTTGAATAGTAAGTGGTATTCCACAACACAATGCCTTTAATTTTCTGCAGATAAAATCAAATGACACATGTAACTACTGTAGAGTAATCACATTGTGGATATTAAATGTTACAGCAACATACTTTACGAACTAAGCATGATGCTTAACTAAATATTTAATATGGAAAAGTCCGGTGTTTTTTATAGAAGAATATTAAGTTCGGTAGACGCAATGCCGTCGCTATTAAACCGCGCGGAAAAAAATCATTATCTTAATTTGAGAATATTGATATCAATTATTTGTCTTCATTACGAAGATCATATACCTTTTATTCCCTAAAATGAAAACATGAATTTTGAAATATGTTTTTCGTCTTGTCTAACATATTAACATTCGTGCGACTTGTTTTTTAAATTACTTTTAGAAGTTATCGTTGACCTATAAGCTATTTATGATACTTTCAAAGGAAATCGAGACGGGCATGGAAGGCGCAGCGGAGGGCGAATGGAGCGTCCACGTGAAACAGTCGAAGGACAAACACTCACACTTGTACCTGTTCGCGCGCACCGGGAGGGATAAACACGAATGGTTCGTGAAACTCTTTACTATCTTTTACATCATTATAATAAGGACCTATGCCTTTTATAACTGTAAATGTGTTTTTATTAAAACCGTTCCACAACATCGAACTAAAGTCCTGAATAATGTACTTGTAATTTATTGACGATCAAATGATGAGTGCTTTATTTAATTATAGGCCAGACCACCTGTCAGATAAAGTAATTATTTTGTGATTAAAGTTACTTATACATTTTCTTCGGACATAACTTGGACCATATCTAAATATCTTAACTGGTATCATAGTTATCAAAACACGACACAACTTTTATTAATCTGTCCTTTGGACAATATACTAAAAAGATCGAATAACATTCGTTGAGTACCTCTTCCCAGGTACCGTCGCTTCATGATAGCGATATCGGAAGCAAACGCGTCAGTGGACAACTCGGGCTCCGAAGAGAAGTCAGCGAGCGACAACGCACAAGAGACCAAGGACGGAATAGAACTATCGGTATACAAGTTGACAGAAAAAGATACGGTTGCATTCGCTAAGGTATTTGCACTTTTAGAGCTATTTCCTCGTCACTATTTGCTTGCACTTTTATCTTGTATTCAGTAAAAAAAACATTCGATAAACCCCGTATATCATAAATACTTCGTGACCATTTTTTTTTAAGATTTTTACCCGTAGTATACACCCAGACCGCCTCCCCGAATTTGTGACGTAATATTAGTAAATATTAATTATAGCGATCTTTCCTTACGTTTTAATTCTAAATTAGACTTACATCAGTTTCTTTTAGCTCACGATTCTGAATCTACAACTGCGTGACCAAAATGTAAGACCCCCTCCCTCTCTTGTGACTTGCGTTCCCTTAGGCTCGAGTCCTTACTAGTAATTTTTATGCCTATTTGTTAGACCTTTTTAGACGTTAGTTAGAGAGTGCTACAAAGTATACAGATTATTTATTATAGAATTTCCTTTACAACCTTTGTATTTCTTTGTTAATATTTTAGACTAGAACCAACGACTCAGTAACGGAGGGCGTCACGATAGCGTCCCCGGTGCACCCCGCGCCGTCCAGTTTCGAGTCCTACGAGAAAACGTTCTGGCCGTACTTGCAGAAAATCATACAAGTATGTTGATTTATATCTGTATGATTAAATAAATAAAAACATACTAATTAAGAATTATATGATCCCTAGAAAAAATAAAAACATCATGTGTTTTCTACAATCTACAATGATTAATTGCTTAATCTAATGCGTAAGATCAAATAGATACAAAACTATATGTGTGCGTAATGTAGTAGTAATTAATAATAAATAAATTAAGTAATTTTATCTTTATCTGTGCAAGTATTATCTATAGATAACGACCAACTGCGGATTGCTAATTTGCCTAAATATCATTTTGTTTTACATAATAATTAATGCTTTCCGTTACGTTCTATGTGGGAATGGTTGTTCCTTCCATTGTGATCTATTTCATTGGAAGTTTTCTAGGTTACGTGACGTCAGCCAAAAATAAAATTAGCAAGTTTTAATTTGATTTTAACTAAAGTAAACTTGTATAATAAATGTATAACAGACCCACGAAGTTCCGACGATACAAAAAACGGATATAGGCGTGATGTGCCAGATAGAGCCGACGCCCCGCGACCGCGCCAAACACAAGAAGAAGAAGAAAGGCGATGTTAGATGCTTTACGTTTTATAATAACATGGTTTTGACTGTAGAACAATATAATATGTACATATAAATTAACTTATCTGTTGTCTGTTACGTGTCATTTAATTCATTGTTTGTAAAATAATATGTAACCTTCATTTAGATGAATTGGAATTAAAATTTAGAAATAGATGCAATATCTGACAATATCTGAGTGTTTTTTTGTACCATGCTGTATATAATTCATCATAAAAACGTTCATAGTCTTTATTAGTGTAAGAATTGAATGTAGTTTTTCAGGAAATTGGGATCACAAAATGTTTTGGTATTTCGTTAGTATGACTAATGGGCATTGGGATGGCATAATTGATAACACGCAAAGGCGAAATATTTTTCTCGGACAATTAATAGATACTTAATTAATAGTTTACAAATAAATTGTAAACATTCGTTATAATAACATTAATATAGGCGACAAAGTGGCAACGTCGCGCTCGTTTGAACGAGTGCCGCTACGCGAACGAGCATGTTCAATCTAAGCAAATAATATAAAACAGTCTAGTGGCTAAACTACTGCTTCTATTTCATTGATTCTTCGTGTAGGCCCAAACAATATTCAGCTTATGCAGTTTCAAGAAATGTTCCTCGGTCGTATCAACGTTGTATAAATGACGACGTATATTTGTGCAGAACCAATCATCCCCAACGTGCGAATGTCGCGCATTGCCAGCCGAGCTGACGTGGATGAACACGCTGCTCGCGAGGCTCATGTTCGACGTCACGCGCGACCCTCACACCGCCATGCGCCTGCAGAACAGGATCCAGCGGAAACTCAACACGCTGAAGGTGAGCGGGTCCATATGCAGGTATATAGATATAAAATGAACTGGGAGTTGATTACGGCTGCTGTTACTAATCATTTGTTTAGAAACATGAGGATATGAAATATTGACCTTTTATCCCGTCTGTCATGGTCTTCATCTTATTGAATTAAACAATACGGCTATCGACGTATACTGTGTATCGTTACATTTGTAGCACTGAATCGGACCGTGACAACCTGCTGTATGCATCTTGACAATATTAGTATTTTAAGGCTAAGTATCCTAGGCAAAGAAAGAAGCAACATCATTCTTATTTTCTAGAATAACGTCAGTCAAGTCATTCCACTTAAGATGACGTCACACAATTTTAAACACGACAATAAAACACTGCGTAAAGTTCGACACTGTTTGCTAGAAAACTATTATTGACATCGTAAACCGAATTTTTGATACGATATACTCTAACGCGTTGTTTCCCCCCCCAGCTGCCGTCGTTCATGTCGCCGCTAGTGGTGACGGAGCTGCGGCTGGCCGGCGCGTGTCCGCTGCTCCGCGGCGTGGGCGCGCCGGCGCTGGACGCGCGCGGCGTGTGGCTGTCGGCCGACCTGCGCTACGACGGCGGCGCCACCATCACCATCCTCACGCAGATCAACCTCATGAAGCTCAAGGAGAAGAGTTAGTTGACTTGATGTGTTACGTCATATTACACACGCACCTGTATTGACCAATTATGACGTCATTAGGGTATTACAGTCGGGGACGATAATTTACTTACCAACAATATGTGATTTTTTTATAACAGAAATGTAATAAATTTTATTTGGACTAATTTGGTAGTGTAACTCAGATATTATAAATATCATATGATACGCCATACACTACAAAATGTAACATACACGATACAATTTGTATTTTTCCTTGAAATTCATTAAATCCCGTTCCATGTGCTTGGTTATTTATACTTCCTCAAAATAGCGCCAGCAAGACAAAACATCGGTAAAAATAAGTAAAACACTTAGTATTCAATACACCGTTTCATTATTACATTGTAATTATACAAAATAATTTTCATTTTATCATTCTTAAATTTTATTTTATTTTTCACAGATGTAACATTAGAAGATCAATTGCTTGGTACCAGTGAAAACATAGTCGAGAGTGAAGTCAATATAGGAACACAACAGGGCTGCGTTTCTCCAGAACTAAAGGTAAGAGAGCGACATTTAATTGTGTAATAATGACTTAATTTTACAATATTTTATAGACGATAAAAATATTATTCTTTAATCACAAAATCACAAATATAAGTACAAATAATACACATATAAACGCACCCACAAAAAAATTGCACTCATTTGCGTACACGCATACAAAAAACACGTGAACCTACCTTTACATTAACAGACACGCACTATACACTATCTCAAAACATTAAAGTCAACTTTTAAACACAATAATATTAAAATGACGCTTGGGTCGTGTTTCGCCGCGTGAGTGAGTTTAGGAGGCCCAATTCCCCAACCCTTCCCCATTCATTCCCTCTAAAAGGCCGGCAACGCATTTTGTAGCTCCTCTGGTGTTGCAAATGTCCACGGGCGGCGGCATTAACTTTCCATCAGGTGATCTGTCAGCTCGTTTGTCGCCCTATCCCATAAAAATATATATATTAGTAAAGTAGCACGTAAAATAATAATTTGTCGTGTAGCGCAAAAAGCCGGCCATCTACGACTCGGACGTGGAGGACTCGGCGGAGTCGAGCAGCGACGACGACAGCCCGCCCGTGCAGCCCGTCGACAGCGCTGAGAACATCGTCCTTACTGAGTCCACGTACGACACTCACACTTGTATTAATATCATATCGGTGGTTGAAAGGCTATTTTGTTTAAGCGCCATTAGTTTGACATATATTTTTATACATATTTGGAATCGGCAAATTGTTCTCTAACCAAATATGTTTGTAAATCAATATATTCTTTTAAACTAAGTGACTATTTCTATTACATCATTTATAGTCGAATACGAAGAAAGAGACAAGTGATAACTTTATTTTTATTTTTCTTAAAGAAAGATCTGAGCTAATAAAGTTTATTGTCTCAAAATATTTTTTAAATTCATTTGATTGTTCCAATTCCCTTTTCAAACACCCTGTAATCTGGACACTAAAAACGTGTTGGTAAATTCAAATTAGTATTCAGTAACAAAAACATTTTATGCAGATCATCAACAAACGAAGGAGGTTCTTCAAAGAAGAAATTCCTGAGGATGGTGGACAAAATAGCAACTAATAAGTACTTCCAACAGGTAATATTAACTGAAAGTAGTAAGATTTCTTCACAATATAACCATAAGATATACATTATTCTTTGGTATTAATGGCTGAAATTAAATGTGTATATTTGAATAGGGTTGAAAAGGATTTGAAATAACTTTAGGAAACGAATGTCGTTTGTGTAGAAGAAAACAAATAAATTGAATTTTAAGCCGTTTTTCCCATATTCCTAAAATATATTATATACGTTAACATCTTTGCCAATATCAAAAATTTTCTCTCACAGGTAACAGACTACAAGTACGTAAAACGTGCAATGGAAGGCTTGTCCAATACAGACATTAAACTTCAGTTGGAAGTGAACGGCTTAGAGGGGAGACTGGCCATCAACCTGCCGCCACCGCCTCACGACCGATTGTGGATCGGGTAAGATATTACCCCAATATAGATACATTAAAAAGAAGAAATGTCCCACATTTACAGGCCATTACTTAACTTCTTTCGCTGAGCAAAAGCCCTTTCAAGATTTACAATTAAGTAGTAAGGAGTTCAGTCCAATACACATAGATAAAAACTTTATTTAAGTTAAAGACAAAGAATGAAATAATAGTAGGAAAATATAAAATAAATGCCATGTTTGCATAAATTGGCTAATTTATTTGTAACTTTTCTTTTATGTAGACAAGAAATTTTACTCTGCCAGTACAGAGTTAATTAAAAACTATTTATTGATTTACAAAGATATTTTTCTAAACTAATTTTATTAAAAATTATACTGCCCCTCCTAAAATGTTATCCTAAATACTAAGACATGATGAAATATGAAATATGTCGTTCCAGATTCTCAACAAACCCGCAGCTAGTCCTAAAGGCGCGACCTGCGGTGGGCGCACGTACGTTACGCTTCGCCCACATCTCCAACTGGATCGAACAGAAACTCACCAAGGAGTTCGAGAAGGTTCTAGTGCTACCCAATATGGAGGATATCATCATCGACGTCTTAACGCCCACGCCCGTTGAGTTCGAGTAGCGGTAAGGTTTCACACTATCTATAAATGTAATCATCCACATCGCCAACTAGATCAAACAAAAATATACGAATGATTTCAAAAACAAAAAAAAATATACGAATGATTTAAAAAAAAATCAAATTCTACATAGAGGGCTTTAACTTTGACGTCTTGACTGACTATGAATTGAAATTAGCAACGCATGCACGGTGCGGGTTCGCGTTCACTGAAATCCACAGTTCGTGCCTAGGTCAAAAAAACACAGTCCTCAAAAAACCAGAACATTCCTTAAAAACTTTCCCGTATCCCTTATAAACCCGAATCTCTGGGATTCGTAGAAAACCAAGATGGTAGCCAAATATTTCATACTTGAAGTTACTCGTATACATTCAAACTGGGTGCTTTGCGTTCTACACTAACTGCTCAGATGTTATAGGCGACCAAATATACCTGTCTAAAATGACAGTGAATATGCGTACCTAAAAATGCGCAACATACACGGATTTACAGGATAGCAATTTAAAGTGGCTCTCAAAATTTCAACAAATAATTGAAAGAAAGGAATAGGTGTTCGATTGTTCGTAATATTTATTACGCGCTTAGCATATTTACTACGCCAAGCAGATTCTGTTATTATATTATTATAAAAGCGTACTTTAACTTGAGCTGTTCAATGGCAACTTGACCGTATGATTGAAAATAATTTATGGTTATGGTTGAGCCTCATTGGTCTTGTATACAGTATATAGTCTATCACTTGTCTCTATAAACCTTGAAAACAATTTAGTGTGACATAAGGACTCGGTATATAAACCTTATATTTTTTCTATTTTATTCATCTAAAACGCTCGTGTTTGAAAAAAGACCAGTATTAGAAATGGTGATCGTTACGAAAATGTGAACACACCTCTATTATCATTGAAGTCACCACACACATACCTCATGTATCCTTATGAATATCATTAATATAATATTTAAGTGTGTTTGTTACGTGCTATTCAAATTAGGGTGTGTCTTAATTCAATTGAGTGTTTTATTTTAATTTTTTAACATAATAATATATTTATTTAGGCATTATACAAGTATTTTAATTATACATAAAATGTAATGAGTCGAGTGCGAATTAATGTTACACTCTGTGTGCGAGGTAGTCTTTGTATTTGGCATTTACTTGTGAAGTTACTATTGTCGTTTAATAGTTGTTTTTTTATGATTATTATAAAATATTTAATAAAAAATCTATACATAGATATAAAAAAATGCAAACCAAATAAGCAATCCTTTTGAAGGAACGAGTTCAAATAAAATTAAAACGTCAAGCATTTCTAATATTTATTATGACCTCTAAGCTCAAAAGACTTTGAAACAAAACATAAAGACAATGTAAATATATGTAAAATATGAAATTATATTGAATAAAATGTTCAAATGTGGTCTAAAATTTATAAAACGTTCTCTATTAAAATTATTTACAAATATATAGAAAATGAAATATAGAAATAGTGACTTAGAACATAGATTTAAATTTTATTATTATTTCGGATAGTACCTATTGTATCATATATTTTGCTTATTACTTGATTAAGCACTTTTTCTTACATTTAACTACTTTTATTAAGATTTCGTTAATTTGTGTGCTTTACATTGACACACATAGAAAAGCTATTGTTTTTTCTCTAAATAGAAATATTCATTATTTTATATATGTACTTTATAAATAATATATACTACTAAGTAAGGCGGCATTCTTCTGTTCATATTTACTTTTAGCCATAATTATACCTAATTTTTCCTCATATCTCATTTAAATTTCATTAAACAAATAATAGATACAAATAAAATCTGAGCTTCCTAGAGGTAAAAAGTTTTACAATAATTCCAAATTAAATACATACGTAAAATATATATCATAAAATATGGCAAACTGTAGGAAAACTTTGTTTAATTTGTCACCTTTTTATTCTTGTGGCTTAGCGTCTTTTTAATATGTTCACTGCCAACCTTTACCGGTTAAATAGATAAAAGTAAAAAAAAAATTCATCTCTCAGACACAATCGTACTATAGTTTGACATATAATATTCATGGAAACCCAATTCATATCTCCAGGCAAAAAACCCCTAATGGTAAACAAATTCATTTTACTCCATCATGTCTATAAAGTATAAACTAATTCAGGCTTACATACTTCACTAAATATTTTTCTTCTATGGTCTTCTAGTCAGCATCGTCACATTAAAATTATTAACAATAAATGTTACTTCGTGGTTGAAATATTTAAAAAATTTTCTCTTGTTTGTATTTGTTTAATGTTTCTTTTTATTATAGTAGCTCCTAAATAGATACATTATTTGAAACTTATGTACATATATAGTAATAAAGAAAATTAAAAAAAATGTCTTATAATATAACATGAAACATCTATTATTTTAATTAATTATGTTATTTTCGTTTTTTATTCTTATAATTCTCTTAAAATTGATTTGTCAGTATAATTTTGTTTGTGGTCACTAAATCAAAAGATTAGATGGTGCCACTTGGCAACAAAAATATTATTGTAATTGATACATTTGCATGTATCAATTTTCTAGCCTGTTTAATATTATCGTTTAATTGGATTCTTAATGATTTTTTAGAGTGCGTGTACTATGTATTTATCTAATATGTTACGCAAACATGATATACCTATTAATTGTGTGGTGTGTCACATTATCACTTATAAATCTATTTACTACTAAAAATGTTGTTTTAAATGTAAATTAAGGATTTCCTTAAGGCATCGTCAAGAAAGGTGTATTGGGCTATCAGGCGAGTAATGTAAATGAAAGGTATGGAATTAAAGGCTGAAGGATTTTTGCTCATGACTTCAAACCAATTTGTTTATTTGTTAAAGATAAGGCAACTACAAAACGCGATCAATGGATGCAAATAAATTGCTTTGCTAGGGCATTTTAACTTTGAACTAAAATTTAAAAAAAAAAAGTTTGTCAAAATTTTATCTATGGGACTTCGCTTATGCCCTTATTTTTTATATATTTTTGCATAAATTCGGAAGTGTATTAAAATTTTGTATTAATCTTTACAAAGTAGTTTTCTTAACGTTGCAATTATTTACTCTTTAGATTAACATTTAAAAATCTCTATTTTCAATAAAATTTTTAACTTCAAATTTGTCACAGTACATTGAGAATGTACATTATGTTTACAAATTTTAATATGTATTCTACATATCACGCATGAATATGAAAATGTACCTGTTTGAAACTAGTGTAATGAGTTTTGATCTGTAGTTACATTTGTTTGCTAATAATAATTATTACTCGTCGTCGTAAATACTTAGTTTTGCGCTAAGCTACGGCCAAATCTACTGACAGTCCTCGATTTATTGTTACCTGGAATATTTTTTAAAACTGACTTTACTTAAAATTACTGACCATAAATGGTTTTTTAATTTACCAAAATTTCTAAAAGAAACTAAATTTTTATATAGTTTATAAACATTTTTCATCAATAAATTATTTCTACATCACCTAACTCAAAGTTATTTTAAATAAATAAAGTTTCATTGAAAAAAAAGGCATTTTAAATAAATTAAATATATTTAATGTTATCTAAGCAACGGTGGCCAAAATAACAAACAAAATATCCTGTGTCATAAATAAATCGACTGCTATGTGGTACATTTTATTATGCGAGCATATTGCAATATATATGAGGTCACAATTGAAAAGATGGCTGTACATTTACGAGAGATAAATAACGAATGTTTTTTTGAAATACTTCCTCATATAAAACATATAAAACGATAAATGGCTTATGGTAATGGCTGCCTTTTAGGCCTTTGCAACGCTTTTTGTCTTTCTAATTTCTTTGATTATATT
>DVVJ01001416.1:0-11423 GCA_018234505.1 Junonia neildi neildi
GCAATCTCACATAACCCGACATCCCCCCCAGGAGTCGGGTATCTATGAAGATTTACCCTGCGTCAACAAAAAAAAAGTACAATAATGATTTTATCAATATTACAAGAGTCTTTTCTTCTCACAAAACTGAAAATTTCCGCTCACTTCATTGCTTCTCTTAATGGTAAAAACGTTAAAAAGGGCCTTTTAAAGTCAAGGTGAGGTTTCTTTGACCACTTTCATCACTTAAGCCCCCGCCTTAGGAAATGTAGGGCTTCAAAGGGCTACGAGACCCTACCCCTTGTATCTTATATAGAGTATAATATTGAAAAAAAATGAAAAGTCGAATTCCAATCACGGGTTTCAAGCAAGCTTTTTTTTAATTGACCAAAAAGAAAATGTTTGTCGCCAGTATGTATCTATTAGGTATATCCAAAGACGTAAGAATTGTTTTTTTTTTTTTGTATAACAAATCGATAATATAATGAATTAGTGACGCTGAATGTCGTATTCGTATCGTTTTGTTTATTTTTATGATAACCTGACTATAACCTGGTTTCGATTTGTGCATAAAGTGCATTACTGAAAATTATGTAATTTTAAAATATTGATAATTAATTTATCCTTTTGACCTAAATTTCAGCAAAATCCGTTCAAGCAATTAACCGTGAAAAGAGTGCAGATACATATGTACATACTCTAGATATTTAAAATATTTTAAAATAAGATCCTATGCAAAACGAACTCCTAGAGTAAAATAATAATAGCTATCAAATGATTTATTTAATAGTAGCATTTAGTTTTTCATATAGACGTGCACATGACTATTTATCAACGCATAATCTATGGAATAAAAATATAAAAACGATTTGTATTCATGAGCCGTATACGAACGCTTCCTCATGCGTTTGTAGGCTAACCATCTTAAATTGTACAAAACTAGGACGATATTATTTAAGATATTCTTTAATAAAATTCCGATAAGTATTAATAGCATGGTCGATAAGTTGTGTATACCGAAGTAATCATTACAAAAACGGCTTTCAGGACCTAATAGATTACTAATAATTTCGAACTCAATGCAAAGCTAGTTGAACAAAGAATCAGATTTCAGCTGCATATTGTAACACATTATTGAGCCGAGATGGCCTAGTGGTGCGAACACGTGAATCTTAACCAGAGGTCGCGAGTTCAAACCCTGGCTAGCACCGCTGGATTTTCAAGTCCTAAATTTGTAACACATTATCCATAAACATCGTACAAAGACTCTTGGTATAAAAAGGTATTAGTTGAAAGCGAAAAGTTGTGGTAAATTGTTTTGTTAGACTACGAGTAAGGAAAAGCATATAATATAGAAAAAACATATACGATTACGGCTGTTTTGGTTTGCTTTATAATTTAATTAATAATTAATATCTTATTGTGACTATATTTTTATTCTTTTGTTAAATATATGTATTTATATAAACATATATAAACCAATACAGGTGACAACACAATTTTATTGTATAGAGACATTTATATAGTTCTCTCTATTCTACCATGTCCAATGAATAAAGCATAAAATTATATTAGACCATAAAAAGTTGAAATGTCCCGAAACAAGTATGTTTAATGCAAAGTTTATAACGATTTAGTTTTAAACATATTTCACTTTAAATTGTATTTTAAACGGTGCTTAAAATGTGATTTACAACACATTGTTTTCAACATGTCAACCCTGTTTCTATTAAACTACATGTTCTCGGAAAATATGTTATAGTGAATAGTGTTTAGATTTTTAAACTGATTAAAGAAAGGCTCTTCAATTGGAAGTTTCGTATGTATGTGCTTGTGTGTCGTTTAAGTGATTAAGTAATTATTATTTTTAAAAATTAATTGATTAAATATGTTTATTGTTCTATCACAAAATTAACAGGAAAAAAGTCCCTACCCCCAAACCTCTGGTTTTATCTGATTTAAGGCAATTTGCTTTATATAATAAACCTTCCAATTCTTATAGAAACAACAGTTGTTTTTTTCTGTGTAGCTTCAGAAAATTATCAAAACGATCAAGGAAATTTTCAGTAGGTATTATCAGGCTTGTTTTGTAACTTTATATTATAATAATTTCTGTATTCTACTTAATATTTTTCTCATTATATTTTTCAAATACGTCTCCATGACCTTGGTTCTAATGGGAAAAGAAATCTGATTACACGTGGTCGGACCACGAAAACAACTAAAGCCTATATAAGTAGCATAATGTTATTCGATCTTTTTTTAATAACGATATCAGAGGAACCTCTTAGTAAAGGAGAATAAGATCATCCTTATGTTGTCAAAAACGTATTATGTGGGAGGTCTTACTCTTCAATGTCATTTAGGCCCCATACCCATTAGCGACAAATGGTATAAAAGATCAAAAATTTAATAAAAATATTTTATTAAGAAAAAGTTAAACTGTATGGCTATAGTTTATATGAAAGTCGTATGCTATACATATATTTGTTGCATATTTTGAGAACTATAGCTAGACACTATTGACTAACAAACTGCAAAAACGTGGAAATAATTACGACACACACCGTTATACTTTTATTAAGCAGAAGAAAAGGTATATTATTGATAGATGGAAAAATAGTCATACTTATGTGTGTTTATATAAATATTTGGATAAAATCAGATTTAATTGCGGCCTGAGAAACCTAAGTTAAAGACGGAAATTTTAAGGCTTAAGCCGGCTTAAATTACTGACTGAAATTTTAGGTATTGATTTTAAAGTAAATGTTAAATTTTGATTAGGACTCGTCATGCGTATCTACTATCTTATATAAATAACATCGCAATATTGTACAGTATTTTCTTAATTTCCAACAGCAGTTTATGATCTATGTTTATCTAAGGTTAGGGCGCAATTAAATTGTTCCCTTATTTTTTTAATGAGGTCATAAAAAACCAGATTCAATAATTAGCATACGTAATAAGATGCTTATAACAAATAAATAAGTTGAAAAAAAATGTTTAATTAAATAAATACATTAGTTTTATCGATATTAAATTCAAATCAGGTTATAGCTTAAGATATATAATTAGCATAATAGTTTCATATAACTAGTAATTGCCCAGAGATTTGCGTAACGATTATGTTTAGAAATAATTTAAACATTTCTAACTCATAGCATTTTATTAACTAATTTTATCTCAAAATAAATTAGGCAAGACAAATTTGTCTTCCAATAAAAAACAGACTGATTTATTGCAATATATTAACCATTGAAAATTATTCGCAATTAATCTAAGTCAAGACAAAAATGTCTTATAACAAACCTCTCGTCTGTATAGGGCCTTAGCCATCAATGTCATAGGAAAGATGAACACGTTACATAAGAGCTCGATAACTCGATCATAGTTGTTTAAAGGTCGTCATTATCGATACTTATCTCGAATAAACCCCATATTATCATAATAAACACGAAAATAAGGAAATAGCTATGTCACGTTTGATCTATATCTCTACTTATTTTAATAAAACTTTTAGTGAACTACTGACTAGCGTGTGCCCGCGACATCGTTCGTGTTAAGTCTTAAAGAGGTGTACTCCTATAATTAATGTTTTGATATAATCCTATTAGTATACGCCGTTCATGCCAATAATGTTGCTAGTTGATGATTTTTTTCCTACTTTTAAAATAGTCACCGCCACATTTCAACAAAAATAGACAAAACCTTATTGAATTACATAACTTAATGAAAATTCGTTTCGCAATTTTTTACTGACAGACGGACAGATTCAGTGGGAGGGATTTTTATAATGTCTGTGTAGTTATAATCTCATAACATTTTAATGAATAGGTAGATTAACAAATTAGCTGCTTAATGGAATCTGTTAGTGGACTTTGACATCGTGATTAGTGTAACATTAAATATATTTCACTGGCAAATGAGATGTTTGGGAGACTTTTTTTGGTTGACGCAGGATAAATCTTCATAGATACCCGACTTCTGGGCAGAGATGTAGCGTTATGTGAGTTTGTACTCACTAAAAACCCCTGCGATGGCCGCCATCACAGAAACGGAGAGGCTGCGAGATAGCTTTCGGAGCCCACTGCCCCTCCTGTGAGTTGCTCCACTCGTGGCTGGTGGAGCATGTCTCACGACCAAGAATGGACTCGCCCTCCCGACATCCCTCGCTGGTGCGTACACCGACAGTCCATAACCAAAATGCCGTTCTCCTATCGACCGTATGACACTGATGCGTGATACCAATGTTGGGAAATTTAGTTTCAACGTTTAGGTTGTAAATAAGTATAAAATACCACATACGCTTTTGAGATACCATGTAATACATTTAATACAGGTGAAATTAATCTAATTGTGATGGTAACAAAATTTTAATTGGCTTGAGAAGGTTTGCATCTTATATCGTTGCTTTACCTATATTGCTACCATCTTAACCGTGAAAATTTATGGGAATAGATGGAGGTTTGTTACTATATTATCAAAATCAAAACTTAATGAATAGATTTTTTTTAAACTTTATTATGATTTAGAATACATCAGAATCAAGCAAGCTACAATTAAAAAAGGTAGGTACATAGATCAAATTGTAAAGGGTCAAGAAAGGAAAAAATTTAATCCACCGCAAATGCATGAATGTCACAGGTCTAAGCCTTGTTTCTCAATATTTCCTTATTTCCTTGCATTATTCCCTTTTCTTATGTTTTCATCTTATAAGTTAATATAAGTCATAAGAAGAAAACATAACCCGTTATAAGTTATAACCCTTCCAGTGCTGCAAGCGTCCATGATTGGTGGTGTTCATTTCACATACGATGACCCACTTACTTCTTTTATAGACAAGAAAAGCAAAATAAATAGATCATGGAAATTAAATTTCTTAAGTGAAAATAAAGCGCTACTTGAAAGACGATATTTACCTGTATATTATTAATAAAATAATTTTAGCTTCATAAGGAAAACTTTATTTTGTTTTTACAAAAAATGCTTTATCTATAAACGACTCTAAAAATTAGTTTTTAAGGGTTAATTTTTTAGAATTATTTTATCTATCAGTACATTAATACTCGTAAGTGTGAATGGCAAACTCGCTCATTAACCGTTATATGGTAACATTTAACGTACAACGTGCTCGTTTGCGTTTTAATTTACACAGAATCGGGACCTACATTGTTTGACTATATGCCTACTTATTATAGTAATAAATTGATCGATTTTTTCTAGAATAACATACCCGGGTACAATAAAAGCGAGTATACAATAAAAGCCCGAGTACAAAGATAATCCGGGTCAACTACTAGGATACTGATGTAAGTATTTTTTTATAATTTATTAAATAGAGAGAAAGCTAAGTCAGAATATAAAAATTGTTCACAAAATCCAGATAAAAATGCTGTCAAAAAAGGGAATGAAAAATTTCTACAGCTTCTTAGAACTTAAAAACATTTACACATACATGATTATGTTAAGATCGTAATGTGTGTTTTAAATTAATAGGTACAAAACGAAATGATGTCAAAAATAACTATAAAAGCAGTGTTGGGCAAAATGTAATCTGATTACCGATTTCTAACTACGATTACTTTAAGTAATCAGTAATCACGATTACTAACTACATAAAATAATCGTAACAGTAATTAAACTACATGTAGTTATGATTACATGTAGTTATTTGAAGTAAACTACTTCTTGATTACTGATTACTTAAAGTAATCGTAGCTAGTAATCAGTAATCAGATTACATTTTGCCCAACACTGCCGCTCGGGCTTCACAGGGACTAAAAAAGGTTCTGAAAAGATGTGTATTTAAATTATAATCTTTCTTAATCGAGGATAAAGTAGTATTCTAGTTATTCGTTACATGTAAATTCATGAATATAACCAGACGCTTATAAACGACGATAGACTCGGCGCAGTGGTCACATGAACCCACTATCTTATTTGTGCCAAATACGTCGAGAACATAAACGAACTTACGAGTCTAAAAAGATTTTTTCTT
Organism: Junonia neildi neildi; assembly: GCA_018234505.1. NCBI lineage: Eukaryota > Metazoa > Arthropoda > Insecta > Lepidoptera > Nymphalidae > Junonia > Junonia neildi. The sequence continues at coordinate 5,978 of DVVJ01001416.1, forward strand.
TAATGGACTACACTATGTATGACTATATTAAAATAATGGAATTTCACAGAACGAGAATGCTATCATCATAATGTACAAAATAATTGTGAAACTCGTTTGTTTAATGGCCATCAGCTAAATGTCCGTTTCATGTATGTGAATGTACCGGTTTTCGACGAATTGTTTGTATCATTGCGGCTTGACATAATTATGATGTGGGTTCAGACATTATATGTATTAAATAAATACGTTTTCAAAGAAAATATATATTCGGTTAGCCTACTCGTAAACTCGGAGTACTCGAGTACTCGGGGAAGGCCATGAAATTTTTATTTGTTTATTTCAAAGTTAATTCAAAATATGAAAATAAACAAATAATTTTGAATTATTAATATTTTATTAAAATATAACGATTTATAAATAAACCCTGAAATTTCATTAATTTGTCATCAACGGTTGATTTTTAATCAATTTTTTAATTAAAAGTACTCAAAATGTTCATTGTCAAAAAATATATAGTGAAAAACAAAATTTTTCAAAATCATTCTAGGGATTAATTGCGTATAGTAACTACTATTAAAAAAACATATCAGATCAAAGTTTCATGACCAAGTGGTAAATGAGGGGTCCTGTTGACGTGGTTTAGCTCATAAAAGAGTGTTCTGGCTTAGTTGCAACTCTGCATAGCGTATATCAGACCGCAGCAACATACAGTTGTCTTGAAAGTCAAAGATCAAAATGGGTAACCATAGTAAGTACTCAAACTCAGTACTCAAAAAAAATAAAGAAAGTAACAATTTTTTTAATTTTCACAAAATTTTCACTCTTGTCTTCGAAAGTCGAAACCAAAATACTTTTACGGAAACGACTTTTAGTTTTTTAATCAGTTATAATCTGGACTATAACCTACTTCATATTAATTGTTGACTTTCGGCATATTTCTGTAGACAACTTTTTCAAAATTTGTATGGTTCCAGTGCATTCTATTTTAAATCTGGACATTTTAACGGCTCGAGTACTGTTTTTATGACATAACTTTGTATCTAATTTACTGTATTATTAGTAAAACAATTTCATTCAAAAAATTTATTTATTGATTAATACGAAAACATCTTATAGGCGGGCTTGGATCCAAGACTGGAATGAATTAACTCTGGCGTAACCGGCAGGTAACCCGCTGAGGCAGCCGGCCAATGCGACGAATGAGCTGACTCCGATCTGTACAGAGATACAATACGTTAAAGCTTTGTTACTGCTTTATCACGATTCAAAGGTATTAGTCAAGGAAACACTAGCGAGCCAAGATAACCTACTGGTATACGTCGACGTAAATCGATGGTCACGGGTTTGAATCTTAGCTAGCACCGGTGAGTTTTCAAGTGCTAAAGTATTTAAATTCATTTTGCTTGTTCGGCGATGAATAAAAACATCGTGAGGAAATAAATGTGCCGGTAAAATTCGCCACTGCTAACTCGCAGTGAAGCCACTAATTAAACTAAATTTCTTAATTGGAGAGAAGGCCTTTGCCGGACTGTGGGACATTTACAGGCTGTTACTAAGTAAACACTAACCAATTGCCGGTTGTTGCCGCTGCCAACAACTAGAGGACCGCCTTGATCACCGCTACATATATTCTGACCCCCAGTGGAAGCGGTACACAGAGTAGAAGCAAGTACGCTATTGCTGCCGTAGATAGCGGCACACGCGGCGTTGGTGATGACTTGCAGATTTACGTGTCTCTTCGAGTTGTTGTTGTTGGTAGGTGCTGGAAAAATACAATTTAAAGAATTGTACATAGAATAAAAAAGTTTTATTTACACAGATAAATAAAATGAAAGTATCTGTTGGTAGTGTCAAAATAATAGCTTATTTTTTTTATCCATATAGTACCTATAACAAAACGTGGTTTTCAAAAGTTTTGTCTGTTATTTTTGTCTCAGCTTATCTCCGAAAGTGCTAAAGGATTGTGTTGGTACTTACATGTGTAAATAGTTGACGGCGCAACATGTAAATAGGGCTACTTTTTAAAATCTGAATTAGTTCCCGCACAGAAAAAATCTGTCGCGGTCGCTGTAGATAGTAGCTAAATATTATTGTGTAATTAGTATTGGCTGATCATAGTAGCATATACTTACAGTCATCAGTTGCTCCGTAACCGGCAGCGACAGCTATCACACCGGCGAAGGTGTCAACGCCACTGAACACGGCGATGGGCCGGATGTTGTCTGAAAAAATATTTAATAAAAGTGTTATTAAATAATCTAAGATGCAATGAATCCCTCATTGCCTAAATTAGGACATATTTAAATTATTACAACATCATTGAGCGGAGATTGGCCTAGTGGTGCGAACACGTGGATCCAAAGCAAATGTCGCGGGTTCAAAGCCTGGCTATCACAGCTGGGTTTTCAAGTGCTAAATATTTTTTTAAATTCATCTCGAGTTCGGCGGTGATGGAAACCTGGATGTGCCGGTAGAAATTCTGACACTTGTATATCCAACAACCCGCAATGAGTTGCAAGAGCAGCGTGGTGGATTAAGCTCCATAACCTTTTCCCTAATATGAGAAGTGACTTAGGAATGGCAGGCTATGTACAGGCTGTTACTTTAATTTTTTAACATCATTCTTGAAACTGAGAATTGAGTTTCGCCTACATCAAAAAAAAAAAAAGTTAATAAGCAAAAAAAAACTTACCATTGAAGCTAACTGGTGTGATGGTAATTAGGGCTATGTCGTTGTTGAGGTTTTGTGGGTTGTAGCTGGAATGCAGTTGAACGTGAGAGGTTCCGATACGAACACCACCGGAGAATAAGTGGGTGGAGCCGAGGACGACGATGAACTGACGAGCTTGCACGTTGCCAACCCTCCAGCATTGAGCTGCGGTCACCAGCTTAGTGGCGGACAGAAGAGACGCTCCACATTTTGACGTCCTTCCATCAAGCAAGGGGATGATCAGGCCACCCTTGAAATCGACACTTAACTATAATATTGGCACATTTTGATAGGATCACGTATAAAATTATTATTTGACAGTACATTTTTTTAAATATCCTAAGGGTAGAATTAGACAAATATAGTAATTCAATAGTGTAGTAAGTGTGATTGGCTTAATGTACATACTAAGTAGGGATGTGCACCGAGAGAAGATGGCGATCCTCCTACAATCCTCGAGCCGTCGAAGTCCTGAGCCTCCTCCGCCCGCTTGATACGCGCAGCTTCGGGAATACCGATCACTTCATGGTAGTTGAGAAGAATTGGCTCCTCAGCTAGGGCGGCCAGCGCCAGACCGACGATGATAAAGAGGAATTTCATGATCGTGTACAGTCTTATGTAATACAAATCAGTACAACAATTGTTTAAATATGAATATTTTATCTGTTCTATGTGTTCGTGATTAAAAAAGATAAATGTGTTCCAATCGTCATAATTATTGTTTGTCGAGATAATGTTTTTAATCGACTTCATAAAGGAGATTATCAGTTCGATGTGTATGTATGTAATATTTTCAGAATTGCCTAGTTTTTGGATATGTTAGTCTATACCAGCTTCGAAACATGTGTGCCATATTTCGAAAGTGTATGTATGTATGTTTGAATGTTTGTATGTTCAAAAGAAGGAAATATTCGTTCCATGTTAAGCCAAGACTACACAGTTTGCAGTATTACAGAATAATGGTATTGATAACACAGCTCTACAATGGTTTTCCCCTTTCAGTTTTGATGATTGATTTTGATAGATGCGGGCGGCGACAAAAATAATAAAAAAATTCCCTTACATCAGGTTTTTAAAATATTATGCAATTTTTCCACCTATATTACGTGGGTCGGCTTAGTTTTTAACTCATATTTTTATTAAATCGATTTTTAATACACAAAAAACACAATAAATAGTTACATTATATAGTAAAAAATAAGTTACCAAAAAAGTTTTTATATTAACTTTATTATAATAGAAATTGTGTATTTTTTAGTCATTTGTTTAAAACCTCGTTCCTCGTAAACTTAGGGTTGTTTTATATAAAATTAACTGAAATTGATAGGAAAGGTGTTATTAAAGGTAAATAATTTGTATTTGCATTAATACTATAGTATTACAATTTTTTCCAACATCGGTATTTTCGTGGAAATTTGCAACGCTTACGTGTAAAATATCGTCGAGAAAAGGTTTAAGCTTTTTGAACAATTTTTGTCGCATTAGTGGGCAGTTTATGCAGAGAAAATAATAAAAAAAAGATGTTACTAAAATAATGAGTAACGTTAACAATAACTTTTAGGACTAATAATCGCCGGTAAACGGTCCCACATAATATTCGTATGAGGTGCGAAAAACAACACTTCTCATCTCCTGCGCTAATGATACGCTCATTAATACCGTACTCTGTATATATAACAAATTCTATACAGTCGTCTTTGATGTTAGGATATCTCCATAAGTGTTGGAATTTTCGAAAGTAAGCAGGGTTTTAGCCCTCTTGAGATGTGCTCCGCAAGACACAAGCGGAGCATAGCACGGGAGAGGCTGCGGATGTGCTGCGAAAGCGATCCCGTCGGGTATCTATGAAGATTTACCCTGCGTCAACAAAAAAAGCAGGGTTTGTTAATAATATATATATATATTTAATTCCTTTTTTACCCCTTATTATCCCCGTCATGGGATGAAATTTAACAAAATTTTAAAGGTTTTACATCAAATCTGTCAAAGAATGTTTATACAAAATATAATTATATATTTATATATCGGTAAATCGGATCAATATGTTTCAAAACATTGCGAAAGTACAAACACTGTTAGTGTTGTACAGGGATCGAATTGACACAGAATCTCCTGTTTTTTAAACATGTAAAATTACAACAATTGTTAAAAATTTTGAGCCTCATTGTTTTAAGTTAATTTGTATTTTTTGCGCAAAAGAACATAGTTGGATAGATATGGAAAATCTGCCTCCAAGGCGTTTTTACTCAAACTCAGGGGATCGATTTGGTTTTAAATAAAAAATCACATAAATTTTTAGCCCTTTAACTCGAACGGTTTTCGATGTTTAAAAAAAAAAACTTTTTATTTTAATTTTATTTTTCTACCTTATGTCGAAATTAATCAATGGTGATATTTTTCCTTATTCTTAGAAGTCTACACCATAGAAAAATCATATGATTATGGTTCCTTAACGAAAAGCCGAATTTTAACGAAAGAAAGAAAATTAAAATATTTTTTATGGGAGGGGTTTTTGAAATAAGTTAATCACCACAATTATGGGTTTTTGAAAATTCGCCAGAATATGTATTTTGTACTCCTCTAGACTCAGGACTTTTTTTGGATTTTTTGAATTGGTGGAACTGTGTCAAAAAAATTAAAAATTATTTTTTCAATTAAAATCAGGAAAAAAAGTAAGTAAAGTAACAGCCTGTACATATCCCACTGCTGGGCATAGGCCTCTTCTCCTGTTAGGGAGAAGGTTATGGAGCTTAA
>DVVJ01001417.1:0-11421 GCA_018234505.1 Junonia neildi neildi
TCGGAAAAATGGTTTTGCCACACCTATAATTTGCCCAGCTTAAACTATTATTTTATATAATACTTACAATTAGTATAAATCATTTGTAATATAAGCGATAATAATAATGATTGTTTTTCGAAAACATGTAGGTACAGAAAAGAAGAAGTTATTTATCAATAAACATCTAAGGTTGACAATAGATATTTATACAGTGTCACTGATAACGTTCAAACAAGATTATTATTTCTATTACTGAAACAACTTTAAATATTTGGTTTAATAATATTTATTACAATACATTGAAACCGCTTGAAGAAAACAAGATATTTTTAGAAAAAGTATTACACATAATTTACTTAAGTCAAAAAGTTAAGAAATTATAATTTTATGGTAACTACTATAATATACATGTACCTACCAAATCTTAAAAGATTTTTTTTTACAATCTTATTCGGCAACGAAATAAAAAGAAATACTCCATACCATATCATGGTATTAGATCGCTCAATTAATGTGCATAAAATGGATTATCCGTATAATTTGAAACATTGCTGTAATAGAAAATCGTCCCTAATTTTCTGCGTAGTATTAGTCTTCTATGACTATGAGTATAAATCACTGGTTGGCTGCACAAAATGAATGTGCAGAGACAATCGAGAGCAAGGTTGAATAAATATTTTGCTGTCCATAATATTAATACCTATACCACACACGTAAGTGAACAGAAAATCGCGACAGGTATTTTCTGATCCAACTATAACATTATTACGAAAATGAAAAATAAGTACTATTGTGAAACTTTTAAAATTTGTGCAGTTATTTAACTCAACTTTTTAACATTATCGTGTCAAATACAAGCCTATACCTAATCCAATAGTAGAAAGGTTCATATTGATAGATACGTCCTACAATCACGTCTTAGATCCCGATTTCTTCGATTTTTTTTGGTTTGCACTCACGGCCAAAGGATCCCTTGCCGGTAATACCGAATCCCTATTTCGTGTACAGCAGATTAAGGAGTATACCTACTATCATTATGAACCCTGCTCCTATAACGTAAATCAGCCTTGATCAACTAGATAAATAATATAATATCAAAGAATATTTAAACAAACCAAAACCGTTGGCAATGAGACATAATTATTTCCGAATATAATAGAAAGTATAACAAGCTAGCGGGATTCAAAAGCCATCAAATTTATCAGAACGATATCGCAATGAAAATAATAACCGCCGTTGTATTTGCCATTTAATATTGGCATATCATGTGACCAACAAAGGATCGGTTATTTAGATGTTTAACTCGTATAGAAAATATGCATCGGATAGCTACAATTAATGTACTGTTAGCCTTTGATAACTATTGACATTTAACTTGGAAAATGATACCGTTATGTTAAAAGAGAGATATAAATACATATTGATGATTGTGGTAGTTCCATTTCATATGGGTAATTGAGAATGTAAAACATATGTATCAATTAGAGCGTATAGGTAATTAGTTGTCATTATCATTGTTATACTTTAAACACTACTATAAAAATAATTCACTACTTCGTCAATTTTAGTCGATATCACACAGTATACGTGAATGTGATTTTGTAATTTGCTCTTATGCATCATACTTGGCGGTCACGAGATGTAAACGTGACTCTACCGGCGTGTGTCAGGCAAAATTCTGACATAATTACGTACTATTAAGGACAGTATACTTATCTGCTATTTTGCAATATTTTTTGTTCACATTGTACATAATCTGAATTTTATTAAAAAAATAAATTCGCTTAATGTAAATTTATTCAAGCAACTTCATAAAAACGACCGATGTTTGTGCAGGAATTAATAAATTTATTCTATGTACCTACTTGCTTTATTCACTGTAACTAAAGTTGACGTATTTGCTTCCTAACTACGTTTTTAAAAATTTTAAAATAGAACCATCGAATAGACAAACTTGGTGAGAAACACAAGATGATTCACATATATTTAAATAACAATAAACGTAAAATAAAATTAAAATCAACATAACAAAAGCATGAAGGCCCGTAGTCAAAAAAAATTTGGCGTTTCCAAAAATTGTGGCGATGGAAAGCGGAAGTCCATTTCCTGTGCATTGTGGGTGACCGATGTCCTCGTCAGAGCAGTTCTGACTAATGACGTAGTCTAAATATTATACAGTTATCTGTGCCGTGAAATCGCTGTCTACCTTTTAAGGACACCTTTTTAATTGACTTAATGAAAATGGGAATTTGATTCAATGTTTTTTTCGTTAGGAATATGTTCCATGCTTCATGTGACAACTTTGTTGAATGAAAAATGATAAAGCGTAGCAATGCAGCATAAACTTTTGCATTTACGTATAATGGTAGTGCAAATATACACATTATTACATAGAGATAAATACTTTGCAACATTAAATTTTATTCATTAAATACTTTGAATCTTGTCACTAAAGTAGTTACCAAATGTAACAACGGTACTCAATGATCAGTTCGGGTTAGGCTTGACAAAAGTAGCGAAAGTCCAAATGTTCAGTGACATTCTAACTCGAATGCGGAAATCCATTCATTTGATGGAAACTTAACGGGACTCTTTCATGACCAATCAGCCACAACGATAGTGTGAAAACTGCGCGTCTATTGTACACACACATATGGGATCGGCTAGGATTGGCCCGTGGGAAAGTGTGCTATTATCCTTATGCTTTCGTAATGCTTTCAAACTAGACAGCATAATAAAAAATACTCAATACAGTACTAAATACATATATATGATATGTATAATGTATATAGTCGACAATACCTGTAGATTAATAAACAGTACTTAGTATTAAAATGGCACTATTGCATTTCAATATTTTGATAGCTACGTAGGCTAGATACATTTTATGATTTCGTCAGATTGACATAGGAAGCCAAGTATGTTGTAATTGAATAGTTCAGTTAGGAATTATGTGGTTTCTTATGAAAACTGAAATAAATTAAGCTTATTGTACTTTGCAATGACAGGCATCTACTGTGAAAAGATTCAATATAATCTTTACAAAATTCCACCTCTAAGTGGGTAAAAAAGAATACATAAGTTTATATGCACAGTATGCGTGAGTAAAGCCACGGGCAATTGCTAGTTTATTATACAGGAACTGTTAAGCATGTCACTCATCTGAGATAAGAGATAAACAAGTCATTACTCTTAAAAAATACTTTTAGGGATTTTAGGGATTTAGTTATTTTGACATTTCAAGTGTTTAAAAGGAAAAAGCTTAATACCTTCTTAAAATAAAGTGCATTTTATATCTCATTCATCTAAATACAATACTATTTAACGATCAAATGTGCCGACAAAGCTATTGGCATGTGTCTTTGTATATCTGGCTTTGCTTAAGTATTATTTCTAAGTGTGATAAATATCAATCAATGATTATATTTAAAAGGTTTATCAAAAAATCTTCTCGGCACTAGTGGTCGGAAAATATTGTACTGAAACGATAGTCGTGTGTTCAAAATTTAGGTAGAACTGCTGAGGTTTCTAGTGCTTTTGTCTTTAAATTATCGCTTGCTCGGTGGTGAGCCGAGAAGGGTGGCAGATTTACCTCCGAAGCTTTCTTCTTACATAGGATAATAGGTCTTTGTTCATGGCAGAAATAAAATAATGACACTTGGTCTTCTTTTTATACAAAGCTTTTATAGGTACGGTGTGTCGAATTATAAAAATATTTTTTATTAGACGTATAAGATCCTGATTCACTAGCATGTAACTAACGTCCCCAAAAAAAGTACTATATTCTCATTTCTTCTTAAATGAAATATAAATAGATGTAATAAATTTTCAACCGCGTGTCGTGTCGCTACGCGCATATAGGGTTTCGTAGTTTTCATCATAAAATGTGGATATCTATTAATTTGATCCTTAATGATATTTGGGCAAAATTTTTCTTTTTAGTTTGATTGACTATGATTCGATAACTGTAAAAGCCAACATAACCGTCAGAATTTTCTTCTGTTCATTACGTGTACTACTATGTTTTTTTCACAAATTAGATCTTTTTGCGATTTTAAACGCAGCAATTTAGTGAGTAGAGCCCTACGAGTCATGTGTCCCCACTTGACTCGTAGTAAATTGACACTTTAACGCTTAACATTTCGGAAGGGCTCCTCGATTAGTTTTTCCACACCTAATATATTTTTAACAACCTATTCAATGAAATACCAAAGCATAGATGAGAAAAAGTTTTTAGTGTCCCTTTACGTATAGGAACCACAATTATTTTTTTAAGATTTTATTATACGAATTTATTAGAATGATATAATACGCATACCAATTACAGCTTTCTAGTATTAAAAACCTCTAAGCTAAGTCGCGGACAAATAGACAAACAGACAAACATGGAGAACCTATAGGAATTCCGTTTTGACTACGGAGTCCTAAAAATAAATTAATGTATAAAAATTTGCAAAGAAACGATTTTTAATTTATTTTAACACGAAACGATTTTACTAGGTACTGTTAGATTTTATTCGTATTACTGTTGTGGAACTAAAAACAAAATAAGGAAAATTTATTGTTAACCAAATATTTATTCTAAACAGTAAACAAAAACTTATTCGGAATATATAATACCTACTTAATACTAATCATTGCCAAAACATAGGCCCATCTACAGACAATTACCTCTTAAAGAGAGTAAATAACGATAACGTAGTCTTTGTAAGTGGCGTTCAAGCGTCTAGATTATTAATAAAGTGTTATTTATACGCACAAAACAAACACAGTGCAGTGTGCATGTGACACACACGTGCTTACAGTTGCATAACAGTATAACACGCTATTATTAGCCCCAACAACACTGCCCTAGCATTATCTACATATATTAGTTGTATCAGTTTTAAATCTATGATTATATGTTACTAGGTACATATGTTTTTGATAAGTAATAGAAATAATAGAGAAATAGGTATTTCTGTATCTATCTGTCTATTTCATTTAATAATATTAATATTATTAGGACATTGTTGTCCGTTTGAACAGTTTTTGTACGTTTAATTCCGTTGGGTTCCATATTTAATCAGATAAGAGTATTGTTCAAATAATTACACCTATACACAAATGTAGATACATATCTATATAGTTATAATAAATATTAACGGTGTCTGTGTCTGTGTATAAAATATTATTTAAAAACTTTATTCAACGAAAAACGAGATAGAGTAGAAGTATGTATGTATGTATGACACATTAAGATCAGAAAAGGCTAATTATAGCTGGATTTTATTAATATATGTCAATATGTTTGTTTTTGATAACCGCAAAACCAAATTATTTAATCGGAATTCGAAGCAGCTGGTATGAGGAAAATTTCACTTTTAATTTAAACAAAAGTAGGTACGTTGAAATTCGTAATATTATACCTTTATTCTAATCCTTTATCCTAAATTAAGAAAAACTTACTTCTAAACTCATTCTTAATGTAACATTACATTGCAGTTTATAGAAAATTTAATTAAATCCAAATGTTTTGTTCGTATGTTAGTTCGTGTTTTACGATATACATAATTGTTCAACAATATACGATTATTTATACCAATACTCGTAAGTGCAAGCTTTTAACCCAGCGCGTAGTACCGCAGAATATTGCTAGTTATCTACTCAAACTATATATTTTTTAAAATACTTATTTTGTTTTTTAATTACCAGCATAGAGCTCTTTATTAAACAATATCTTCATTATTAATAATATCTAAATACCTAATTATATTGCGTGCGTCTCTCCTATCGTGATTTAATTGGAGAATTATCAATCGCGTAAAATTTTTAAATATTGTGCAAATAGAATTATTACTCTTTGCATCTCTTATATCCGTATAAAAAATTTCAATAATGTTTTTTTTTAATGTAGAACAGACGATTTTAAGACATTTCAATTAAATCGATAAATATTTTTAACTATCAAATATTGAACCGCCGAAATACTTGAAACATCAGTGGAATACGATGAATTGATAGTCATTAATGTTTTCACCGCTTATATATTTCAATTGAAATCTGAATATCTTACTCACTTAAGCTTTTCTGCAAAGGCGCCTACGACTCGTAGCGTGACGTAGCACTTTGAAACCACACTCCTATCAAAAGTCCACTCAAGTATACTAACAGGTGCACACCTGGACAGTCAAAACTAAATTGTGGACATTTCTACACCATAATTCAGTTAAATTACATCAAGGGGGGGAATGACAATGGGAGAGCAGTATGAGCGAATCACACCAGCGCCACGCATCGCTAATTTTCCATAGATATGCTGACACCGGTGACCGAACTGAAATCATCGTACGTGTGGATGTGAACCAATGATTTCGAGGCTAATATTCTTTTTGGAACATCATTAATCCGTTTAGTTTGGTTACTGAAAGTTTGCTAAGTTAGCTTTATATTAGTGTTTCGCTATGCGATTATGTAGTATTTACATACAAGTATATTAATGGTCCAAAATCTGTATGACGTATTAAGTAATTCGTACTGAAACAAAAATATTATCCACCGTTTCTTACCTTTGCTTATACTCCAACGATTCAAGTAAAACTCATGACTCTTTTTTAGAATTTCCAGAAAATATTTCTGCAAATAGTTATAGGTATCTATCATTTTCAATATAGCAAGAACATTACCATACCTACATTTTCAATAGGGCCTAATAATTCCCTAGATTGTTTCTTTTATTTTTAAATAATCTTAATTCCGATCAAACTTACAAGCAGACATACAGTCATAAATTCAGTGACCCCAAACCACGCTTTTCCGGAAACCGCGCACAAAGGCGTAGCGTCGCACTATTTCAATACGGCGCGGCGTGGCGGCCATTTTGCCGCCAAATGCACCACAGATTAAAATCAAATTAATTATATGATCATATTGTTTTATCCCATGACCTTGGGCGCGGTCACGTATCGCTCGTATAGATCCATAAAGATGATTACAGGTCGTTCCGTCGGTTCAGAGAATTTAATAAATGAAAAAATTCGCAATATAATAGGATATGGATAATTCCGGTATTTCACAAATTTATCAATGATCGAATGTCGAAAGAGTAATGTAATGAAAAGAAATGAAAAGAAATGAAAGAGTAATGTAATGTTTTATTTTTCCAAAAAAACAGTCCATAACTTTATGAACCATTTAATTTTTTTTATTTAAAAAAGTGGACAGAAAACGGTATTTATAATCGAAACCCTAAAAATAATTGCTGTTTATACTAGGTTAACTTATCCTTACTTTAATTTACTTCTTTAACTCACCTATTCTACGTACATCTTATATCCTACTTATTTAATTATCCAGTCACTTGTTTTACTGAATTCTGTTGGTTGTTATAATTAATAGTAATTATTAGATGCTAATGTGATAGTTGGCTGACTCGTCTTGCATCACGTCTAATGATAAAGATCAGGAAATCATATGTTCCTATTTATCTTTGACGTTAACATCGGGGTCACAGTTATCGAAAAACAACATGTGTTATGTAACGATTTTCACTTGATTCCTTCTATTCGTGATTATAGAAAACAACTATAAAGTATAAGATTCGTAGCCTGACTAAGAAACTGTCCTGTTTTTTTTTCACTTTTTCTAAAAGTTTAAACATTGATGTAGACAATATTAATTTAATTTCGAGATGAGAGAATAACGTAAAAAAATATCCACATTAAATTTAGGACCTTTACGAATTTATTGATTTCTTTTTCACAAAAATCAGTTTAGTGTTTAAAGCTGATTTTTATGAATAAAAATAATATCTAAAAAAAAATTTCTTCCTTATTTATTCTTGTATTAAAGGTATCGATTCGTTTTTTTTTCAGTTATTATTTGATAACGTTACTGAGTTATTTTTCATTATTTCCTTGTCTATACTTACTCATAGCATTTTTATGACGATTTGATAACGAATACAGCCAAGGTTTTTGTACGAGTATGGTTATGTCCTTCAATTATTTATTATCTACCCATGTTTCATGTTATTTACAACTAAAAAATATATGTAATTCCAGAATATACGATTTATTATTATCAATTGCGCAATGTCATATAACTAATTGAAAATAAGCTTAAATACACAAATTCTAAATTCACATTTTCTTCAAATAATGATAACAGTACATTTACATAGAAACAATTATCTTAAGCAAACATATAGAAAAAGGTAATATTTGTTAACAAAAGAAAAGTCTACAGTTATATAATAGTTAAGAAAAATATACACTATTATCACTTGCAAATTCCTACGCGTAATATTCACAATAAGTTCTATCTAATCTCTCGTTTGGGAACGAAATTTTGCAAAAATGTTAACATTATCCAATTATTTTACCATGGCTAGCTTAAGTAGCTTTTGAGATTTAGTGATTAGTGTCACACTCATTCCAGTACCGTAGGTACGGCAGGGGTACGGCCCGCCCCGGATGTTACCATTTAGGTGGTTCCACCCACATAGGAAAAGTGCAAAATGTGTGTAAGATTGTATGTTTCCGTAAGTTCGTCTTAATTTCGAAAAAATGGTCACCCGGCAAGTGCACCGCGAAAAAATAACAAAGATTATTTTTTATTTTTTATTTTATTTATTTATTTAAATCAGGCAACAGTGGCCCATACAAATATAACTACATAATATACAATATCTTAAAAATATACTAATACATATTCACTTAAAAATACAATTACATATCAATATACAATATAATCATATAATATACTAATACATATCATTTTAAACTTATAACTACACTACACTAACTACACTATCATGTGTTGTTGCGCGTGGTGCAGGGTATCCTGCCACGAAATCTACGGAACACCACACCCGTTGGCCAAAATCTCTGTTGCATGAAGGTCGCGAGATGTTCAGTCGGAACGCGCACTACAAATGAATTAAAATTCACGTTGTTATGAGTGTGTATCTTTATTACTTCTTTACGCTAAAAGGACTGAAAAAAATTTAGTATACAGCCAGCTTATGTCCAGGAATATAGCACAGACTACTTTTTATATATGTTACGCTCAAAGATCGAAATCGCTCCATGATGGAAAGAAGCTCACAACGTGTTGTGGACCCAGTGAAACGTCCACGAAGCAAAATTCGCGTCGTGAGTCATTTAAAAACGGCCACGACGTGTTGTGGAAATCTCAGAATTCCAAATAGCGAAATTCATGTCGTCGCTGACATGCTATTCAACCATAATGGCGGATAGGTTGTAACTTGTCAATATAATGTTATTATCCCTAACCTAAATAAATTCAGTTAACTCCGACACCACCTGGTACTTGTCTGTCCCACCCCTAGAGTATTTTTAAAAATCCGGAGATGCGGAGCGGATGCCTGTGCTTTGTTACGCTAAGGCGGAGAGTCTGCACCCGATGTAGTGGTTATCTACTCGTATACATATAATAAAATCGTAGAAAAGTCGATTCTGTACGACATTTCACTGTGTTCAAAATGCGTTCTGAGCTATTTTTCGTTTTTTTTCATTGATCGATTTCGATCTTTGAGCTTTGATCTATAGCTGTATACAAAATTTCACAAAATCGAGTTGAAACTGACATATTATGTACATTGTACACAGTGTATACAAATACAAAGGCACGATCGACGTCACTTAAGCATTCCATAACATGCGTATTTTCTATATCAGCCACACGAGCAATTATAAGTTTATTCCGCTAGGATAGGATAAGTTGGGTGGATTGCTAGGTTTTACGGGCGTATAAAAAAAAAACATTTTGTGACAAAGCAATATTTTTATGGAAATAAATTTTATATACATTTTTTGAATGTTTTTTACAAGAGTGAAGGCGACTTTCTTAAAGTGTTACGTAATCCTCGAGTGGGATGAGCTTCAAATGTTTATTGATATTACTGAGAATCTTTTTGAAGCAGGCGTACCAAATTGGATCCTGAATAAAATCGGCCATCGCTCGCCAGTTTTCATTAGCAAACTTGATAAAAGCGTCCGCTGAAACAAGAAATAATATAATAATATAATAACATTTTATTTAGCTATCGTCGGAACTGCGATAATTTTTTTTTAACTTTAACGGTTTGTTGTTAATTGTTCATTTTACCAAAAATTTCCAGTGGTTTGTACGAGGGTACAATTTATATCTATAACTTTTACTTTAAGTAATTTACTTATTTAGGGGAAACTCGGTTATTTTGGACCACTTTTTGAAAATGTTTTTTTTTTTTTAAACAAATACATTCAAAACTCGTTTTAAATGTAACTACATTTATTTGGCTTTATCTATAATTGATAACAGTCAAAGTAACTATAATAACTTGTAATTTCGTTGGTAATTCGGACTTAAAGAGTCGGAATTAAAGAGTCGGAAAGTATACTTTACGTTTACTTACTATAATAATTTACATTTGCTATTAAAAACTTTAAGTTACCAACTTCCTTTAATAAATAATAGTTTGTATGATATAATTAGAATAAAATGTTATAGAGATTTTATTTTTTTTTCCATTTGGCATCCATTTGTTATTTACTTATTTTGATTACAGTATTTTTGTTAGGATTGCCAATCAAGCCGACAAGATACTGCAGTGTTTAAATTTAAAATTTTACATGGTCTACCGTATCCCATATAGTAGAGAAAAAGGCTTTTGCTCAACATACTTCTTATATATTAAGTCGGCAAAATGCTTAAATGTATTTGTGTAATGTTATTTTGCCGTACTCACCTAAGTCTTTTTGTCCGTTAAATAAATTTGTAATGTCAAAGACCACTCGATCTATTGGATCCGCTTTTAATTTGAAATTTTGAAACGCTAAATGCGTTTTTCCGTCTTTACCGTTGACGATTTTTATTTCTGCCTCAATATTCATTAAAACTTTTCCTGTGAAAAAATATAAAGTCACTGTCAGTGAGAGCAGGTATAAACACAGTTTAATTCTAGTCGCGAATAAATATCTAGAATTTATCTCCTATATTAAAAAGATTAGCTTTTCCCTTGGG
Source organism: Junonia neildi neildi (assembly GCA_018234505.1). Classification (NCBI taxonomy): domain Eukaryota; kingdom Metazoa; phylum Arthropoda; class Insecta; order Lepidoptera; family Nymphalidae; genus Junonia; species Junonia neildi. Next base: position 10,990 of record DVVJ01001417.1, read on the forward strand.
AACAAGTTATTTTTCCAGAATATTAAAATATTCTGCCACAACATATGTATTAGCTATTTATTTCTACAATTTGATGGAAATCAATTCATTCATTGCGGCGTAAAAACGGAACTTATAAATAAAAGAAAAATGAAAAAAAAAGCCTAAGGGGATAATATATTAGCGTTAGTTAGAAGTAAAGAGATTTGGAATTTTGTATGTATTAATTAGGTATAATGCAAAAAATTATAATGGACATAATTGAAAGCTACCAAATCTACTCATTTTTTTTTTCAATTATGATGTTTTATACAGGCATAATACTCAGTTCGTTGAAATTCTAATTAATGACTTTGAAAAGAATTTTCGAATCTATTCACCTGTAGTGTACGTGGCATCTCCATTTCCTTCGGCTGGTAATCCTAAAATTTGTCCTGACATGTCATATTTACC
>DVVJ01001418.1:0-11421 GCA_018234505.1 Junonia neildi neildi
AGGAGTCGGGTATCTATGAAGATTTACCCTGCGTCAACAAAAAAAAAAAAAAAAGACGGACATGGCGAAACTATAAGGGTTCCGTTTTGACTACGGAACCCTAAAAACGTAGGTATATGTACATTTAAATATGGTAATCAAGCATAACTTAACATTCTAACGTTGAATGAATTTCTGAAATCGGCCCACTAGTTTTTTGAGTTTATTCGTTACATACATATGTATGTATTTCTCTTATATACCTAATAATAATAATAGTATAGAAGTAAGAATTATGTCCAATGTCCATACAACCTCAAACGTGTTAGTCTTGCGACGTCTCGCACGCGGCGCGGCGGGCGGCGGCTCGGCTCGCTTGCGGCGCTGCGCCGGCGCGCCGCCAAACAGGCCGCGCTCCTCCGCCACCAGGATCATGTACTTCGCGTCCAGTCGGGTGATCTCCTGAGCGACACCTACCGTTTATATCGTATCGTCTTACGCCGGAATGTAAACGCGGAGTCTAAAATTAGACTTTAAGGTACTTAATGCTGGTTCTAAGAAATTTAGCGTAATTTTTACTGACTGCAAACGGCGAGATAATCGTCAAACGTAATCAGGAACAATATACGTAAAATTGGGAAAGATGAATGCCAATTAGCATTTGAATATTAGAGGGTGCTAATTTATTTGAGACTGCGCGCCTACGCCACCAGGATCATGTACTTCGTGTCCAGCCGGGTGATCTCCTGAATACGTCAAATTGGGAAAGATGAATATCAACTAGCATTTGCATAGTAGAGGGTGCTAATTTATTTGAGACCGCGCTTCTCCGTCATGGGGTCATGTATTTCGCGTCCAGACGGGTGATAGTTTATCGCACTGGCTCATTATAAGCTAGGTATACATTCAGATTTTAATCATGATATTATGGGTGGCTAGATTATGGGTTTGGCTAACTTGTTTAAAAACGGTACGGTTTTAATATATTATACCTAAAGAAACATAAAATAAAGAAACTTACCTTTCTTTGAATGAGGCCCAAGTAACACCCGTCGCGGTCAAGAATGTAATTGATGTCTAAACCATTGCCCAAGTTTGGCAACTTCTGAATTTCGAATAAATCACAATCGGGTACCTGTAAAAATTCAAATTAAAAATTCCAAAGACACACAAAAAATACCTTATCCTCTTGGTAATAAAGACTTACGAATACATCAGGGCTGTCCTTATCCGGGTCCCGTGGAAAGGGATCGTTCTCAGCGACATCTAGTTCAGGGATAGGTCTAGATTTGCATCCCGGTCTATATCCAACATCAGCGCTCTCTGCTCGCTTCTTCAGTACTGTCTCATTGCTATCCGATCTCGTTCTAGCAGTTGTAGGCGGTGAAGACATTGGTCTTTTATTTGAAACATGGGTTACTTCCACTTCGTCTTTATCGAGGTCTGATCGGGAACCAGTCTGATCTAGAGATGTGCACGAGTCCGTAACTGCTGTTTCCGCGGCTTCTTTGTGTTTTGGTGTCTGTAGTGTAATTTAGAATATTAATTTTTCAATACCCAAACATTGGTTTTTAAGAATTTTAATAAAAAGCTGATATACTATAATATGATGACAAGCTTTATCTACTACGTATAAAGGTTCACATCAGTAGATTCGCAATAATTGTATTAAAAGAGAATGAAAGCTGGAAGCTATTGAACTCGCTTACATGGTCCTTAGTTTTCTTTTTCAACAACGCATGTCTCTCCCGCGCAAGTCTATTAGCTTCAGCTACTGCTCGAGTAACTTGAGCTTGATTCTCTGCTTCTAATGCCGAATGTGTCTCGTACAAGATTAATTGGATCTGAATAAAATTACATATGATGTCGTAATTTTTTGCGGCTAGCAATAAAAAAAAAACTACACAAACTTTACATACCTGAGGTTTAGACAAAAGAACTTTTAAGGTTTTCTTCTGCTCTTCCAAAATCGATTGTACACGAGCTCTTCCATTGGAGTCTATTTCAGATTCGGTCAAAATCTGTAAATTAAGGTACCCAAGAAAACTAAAACGTTAAGCAAATTCATAGCTTAAATATCCACATAAAGATACGTAAGATTATCCACATAGTAGGGATACAAAAAATGATCACCTCAAGCATTGCCAAGTCACCTCCTCGTCCGCACACCAAGTCGATGGGATCAGTCACCGCCGAGAAAGAGTTTGGCGGAGTGGCCAAAACTGCCACGACTCCATCTAAAGCACTGGCCACTGTAGGAGTGTCACCATGTACCGGTTCGCTCAGAACACAAACTGGTGCACTCGATTGAGGCAGCTCTGACGCCTCTATACCAAGTTCGCGTAGAGCACCCACGTAGCTACCAACTCTAGAATTAGATTATATTTTAACGTGTAATAATTTGGTGACAATGTCATAAGAAAACATTAAATTTACTTCAACGATAATGAATTGAATTTAGGCCGACCATATCTCTCTATCGCGCTCTCGATTGTGTGCTCGGCTCAGGCAGAACGTGACATTGAGTTATGCTTTTTTACACATGGATCGATTTACATATTAGACGTTATCACTGCAAAAGAAAATAACAGTGCCCCAAAGTAAGTAAATCCAACATACTTATCTCCCGCTCCGAATACAACCAGCTTCCCGAGTTCAGGTGTTACTGGCAAAGCAGGGCTCTCATTCTTGAGCACGGCAGCCAGTTCGCGCAGTTGCGCGGCGAGGTACGCCGAGCAACGCGGCGAGGACGCGTGCGTTTGCGCGACCACGCCCCGCAGCGCGTTTGCGCGTAACGCGCGGCACAGCGTTGACGCGCCCTCGCAGAATTCGCGCTCCTGATCAGGTGGTTTATTGGAAAGACTCGTATTATAAACAAGTGGTTGGATGCTTGTGGTATAATTAGAATGGATCTCAAGAAACAAAATAACAAATTAGTAAAACGCGCAATAAATTACGAATAAATAAAAATGAAAGTATTGCACGTTAATTTTATATTGCACGTGAATTAGTTAAAAGTTTTGATAAAATAGACTTCATCTTTCATGTGATATTTACCTGAAGAACTATAATTCCTTCTTTAACAAGATCTAGTTGTCCAAAGCTCACGTTATCTGGTGGGCGTAGAGTAATAAATCTGAAAATTTTCATTACTTGTAGACTAGAAGTCTACTCTCAACATAACTGACATAATATAGATAGACATGATATTTTAAATACCTGGGACAGACACGATCGAATCTGTATTCTCCGGCGCAAAGCTGACGAGAATTACTATACGAGTAGCCCAGATCGCTAAGCCGTTTTACGAGCAACGCGACTTTTCTGAAAGAATAGCGATACAAATTTTATACGCGATATTAGTTTCTTAATTTTTGTTCTATTAATCTACAATATTTGCTTGACGAGGCTTAGTTCTATTATAATCAATCCTACAATTCTACACTTACTTGGCTTTAAATGTATTAACCCAACCAGTTACGGTGTCCTTATTTACGCACGCAGATATTCTTTCTTCTCGCAAATGAGGTGGTAAAAGATCGGACAACCTGAAAGAAAACCATAGATTTGATACTATGTATGATATGTGTTCTCGCGATATATTAACGACATCAAGACATAAATGGTAATAAACCAAGAACAATTACGAGAAAGCCTTATTTTTGATCCGTATCCTGGCGATGGCTGCAGCGAAGTGTATCCTCTGTTCCCAAACTGCATTTTCGACGTCTTTGAAAGGAAAACCCGCTTCGTTGAGCAATCTTGTGGCTCTTTCTATCTCCCCACGAGCTCTGGCCATCCAACGACGTCTTGCCAATTCCATGAGGAACAGCCATGTGGTGTGACGGTGATCAGCTAACTGTAATTCATATGTTGTCATAGAAATTCTTAACGAATTATGTTTATGTTACCTATATTACTTTCATTTTACCTGACTGAAAAAAGTTCTAAGGGTCTAATAAATGTGTTACACTTCTGGGATTGCATGTCTCGATCTATAATTATTTTTTTTAGAGCTTATATAAAGGTTGATTCGCGCGCTAGAAGTAGTTATTGGTTACATATATTTCAAATTCTTTTCCAAAGCTAATTTTAACCATCTTCCTAATTATATTTAAATAGCTTTGTTATAATACCAAGTTCAACTTTTGGCGCTTGTTTGAATGGATCCATGGCCTTTGATATACTTAGACCCAAACTCAAATTGAAAACTTCTAAACGTTTTGTTGGTTACTCGTCGGTTTCTCTCATTAATTGTTAATTATTTCTGTGCTATTCTTATGCACGTGCACTAAAAGTGTTAAATACTGGTTTCGATAAGTGTTTGTTATATAATCTGTGTTTTTCGGCAAATTCTTAGGCGAGTAATAGTAGTCTTCGTTTGAAATAATTACAGCAGCACGCTTGGTGCCTTATCAGAGCGATCAAATTCAAACTTCGATGTCTTTCAACACGACGGTTCATATTATTATTTATCGGAGTCTTTATCTGATTCAATGTTACCGATGACGATTTTTTTGCAAAAATAAACCCTCATAAATACGAAGCTCGTTTTCGTGAGCGTCCTCAAAGAAAAAGAAATGGTTTCAGTCACGATAACGTCGTAATGTGAGTTAGATGCTCTATACTTTTTGTGGTTACATCTTGTCGAATCCGCCTTAACTGGAGTTATTACCGTTCGGTAATGACATTTCTTTTTAGCCTTGGGAAATTTGGAAATAAATGGCCTTCACGGCAATATATGCACAAGTTCAAGAGCGCCATAAAAACCTTTCGAAAAGATGTTTGCAAAAGTTTCTATTTTAAAGTTAAACAGTTTTATTTTCAGAAGGTTAACGTGTCAGGCGATACGTCTAAAGAAAGTGATTTATAAGTGGCATATTTATTTAACCACTGAAAATTGCCAATTGAATAGAATCTACTTTACCTACTTTGTAGTAGGTACTTACTTTATAAAGGCAGAAAAAGCTGTAAGAATGAATAAATCAGAATTTCATAAATACCAACATAACAATAAAACAAGATAACAATAACAAACTGTTAAAAAACTGTCTTTTTTAATTTAAACTACCCAAACTTATAAAATGTCAACGAAACAGGATGGGTGGCAACCCTAACACAGACTAGGTAATCATTGCAATCACAACGATTGAAAGGGCACAGTAGAAACCTAATAGTGGAATCTCTTTATAGGAAATCACACCACTACTTGATATTCATGTGGATTACCTCATGCAGTTGCGAGTAAATGAGATTGACCTACTTGCTGTAGAAAACGCAAGCCGTATACGAGCTTTTGTTATACTTTCCTATTTCAAGCCACTTTACATATGCCTACATATTACATAATTGGCACAGGTATAACCCTGCAAATTATGGGGGCTATGAGGTCATACCCTGTAAAGTAATAACTATAAATTAGGTACCTACCCGCAACTTTAATCCGATATATTTCGCCACAAACGTATAGTAAATACGTTTGTTTGCATGCCTTTTAGAGTAGAGGAGAGAGCTCAATAAACTCAAAAATTAGGTTAGTCAATACTACCTGCGGGAAATCACCAAAAAAGTCGATGTCTTCTATTGCTTGTTCTAATATTGTTTTATCTGAAATAATAAATAATTAAAAATCAAACTTGTTGTGACGTCATTAGATTCTCCAAATTTTATAATCACTTATAAATAATTTGTTTAGCCTTTTCATAATAGCTATCAGATCCTACTTCTTTTGCTTAATTTTTACAGATAGATAGATAGGATGTTCCAATTAACCTAACAACAAAATTACATAATAAGTTATAAATATCGCGAATAATGTTCAGATTTCCTAGCAATAAAAACGAAATACAACACAACATTCAAATAAGACCGTTATAAAACACACGCGAGTGTTTATCACGACATAATCGGTTAGGCGCTGTGTGATAAAAGTTAAATAATGCTTATGGAGCCTCGTAAACTAGTTTCAAAGTTCGCGTGATGTAATCCACGGCAGTTATCGTTCACGCCGGCTTTACTGGCGTGACACTTACTTGTGTCGAAATGTTCCCATCCGGAACCCACTATTTAGGGCACTTTATAAGGATGAGGGCGAAGGACTTTACGATCGTCGTGCTTAGTGATTCAAAACAAAAAAGTCACGAATGATATTCGAGTAATGCGATAGTAAAAATATTGTCACTTTATAGCTGAATAATAAAATGTTAAAATTTATATCATACTAGCAGTTATCCGCGGCTTCGAATAGGTAAGTATATTTTGCGTATAATTGTATAAACTCTTTTAGGCTACTCCTAAAAGAGTTTATACAATTATATAATAATTTTGTAAAATCCGATCTTACAGGATCTCCACACAGCAAACTAAATATTTCAAAACTCTCCACTGCGTTTGAGTTAATATGGGATAAAGATCAAAGTTCTTACATCGGAAAACGTCATAGATGAGTGAATAGACGCAACGCATTTCCTGCTCATCCACGAAATCGACGTTCATTGGAGGCTTGCAGAGGAGACGAGCCGCTTTTAAAACCTATTTAAATTAAAAGAATTGAGTAGTTAATATAAAATTAATTTATACAATAAAAACACAATTGGATAATTATAACTAGAGCTGGGCAAAAAAGGTGGAAGCTTACAATGACATATGTTAGAATTCCGCTTTACAACAGAGTATGATTTTAATTAAATCTATAATAAATAGTACCTACTTGAAATGAAAACATCTGTCCGATCAGTAAAATCTCAGAAATCGCTTGAGATCTCATTCAGTCACAGTCTAATATTTAGAATGGTACCTGTCCTATATCCCAAATCGGTCCAGGGGTAGATCTGACGGAGACAGGAGGTGGAGCTTTTGGGTTCTTGGTCGAGACCACCAAGCTCCATGGCGCCCATTCCTCAACCGGCTCTTCTGTTGTCTTTGTATCTTTGTCGACATCCTCCTCACTACAATTAGTTTATATTTCAATAAAAATACTTTTTTAATAAGCCTGTTAGCCTATTATACGTAAAGATTAAGAACACAGTTCTGTAAAGTTTTATTACATGTCTGCAATTCAGGATTAATGTTGCATTGTTGCTGTACTGTAATTTTTGTATGACTTTTACAGACTTATATCTATGTAATTGTTGTATCTGTATAAAATCTTACAATTAGATTAAATTAAACACTAAGAAATGATAACATATTTACGGTATTGATTTGTGAAGTTCATCAATCATTTCTTTTATCCATTTAAGATATTGTATGATATTATTATACGGAATTATTGTATTCAATCCAATCCATTTTACTTAATACACTGCAGGTTTCAAAGAAATAAAAATAAAAATAAGAGAAGTCTGCAAAAGTACGCGTAGGTATAATAAATAAGATTGTAGTTATTTGAAAGAAATCGATCACTATTTATTGATTTTTTATTTTAAAAATGATTTTATAAAAATGACATAAAATATCATCTATCATCTGGTAATAGATATATTCGTGACAGTATCTTTTTTTAATTTTTAGAAAGCTAAACAGCCAGCCATGTAGAAATAAAAAAAGTATCTACTTCTTTGGTAAATTGGCTAAATTGGTAAATTAGAAGCCTACTTAGCTTACACTCGTCTAACCACGACATCAGATCTTTATTTTTAAAATATCCAAGTAAGATCGTTTTAGAATTCAATTTATTTTTTTACAAGTTAACCAATTATATTATGATTTTGCTTTAAGTCTTAAGTATCAGGTTAAATGATGTTCAATCAAGTCACTAATAATAACTCATGATGAAAATCAGAAAGACTAAATTGATACTGAGAAATGAGCTCGTTGAGGATAACTGACTGTTTCAGTTTAAATGCTTGTCGACCTCGAAGAGCGTAATAACACATTGCTTGCTAGTTGCTACGTTCAATTGCTTTATGCAATCAAAGCTACAGCTCTTGGAATAATTGTATTGACACATAGCACGTAATGCCTGACGCTACGGTAAGTGTAAATTACCGCAAGAATTGTGTCCAAGCCCCTATGAATGAAGCGGAGTACCTATCCCATTTATTTGTATTATAAACTATTAAAAACTGTATAGATGTAAAAGACTTATAAAATACGTAAGTCAAAATAAAAGGTTGAACGTGTAAGGTGTTACTATTTGTATGCTCCTGGATTCCCTGGCCCACGGCAAATTTTCTATTGAGTTATACGAAATATAATTTTATTTTATTTATAATAAAATATGAACCTCACCAAAATTGGCGAAGCTTTTATATTTGCTCCGTTTAGAGTGGCAACTCTTGGACCATGGGAGCCGAAAGCCCGGTCTCTTTTTAAAGAACTCTCAAAGGAAATTTGGAAATCAGTTGGAGACCCAAGAGCTGACAAAAACCTCAACGGATAAGTTTGGCTTCACTTTATCTAGACGCGGTGGGCGGTTATATTGAAGACTAGGCGTATGAGTTTTTTGTAATATGGCTTTTTTTATAATTAATTATGTTATATTATATAATTTAAATAACGATTTAAAAGAATGGAAACCAACAACAATCATTAGGTCGTCCAATAGGTGATGTAAGTAGGTAGACTAGGTATCTAACTACCTCTATATATTCATACATATTGCCTATATGGTAATGTGTTTCACATGTTAAACGCTTATATGGATAGTTACATACTTATAAATGGAACAAGTTCATGGTCGTCAAACAATTACTGAGCCGAATATAGTAACGGGGCTTTTGATGACTAGATGTATTACCTAGTACCGTAGTACCTACATAGTAAATTATTATTATCTATAGGTAATGTCTTAGAAACTTTTTTGTTGACTTTAGTGTAGGTACTACTACTCGTTCATCAAAATTTAATAGTAGTTCTGGGAAATTAAATTGTAGTTCTGAGTTTTCAAATTATAGAATACATACATATGTAGGTACTACGTGTGCTGTATGATTTTTTTGTATTGAGATTAGGATTAAATTATAAGTAAACAGATTTATAAGCCATCAAATTTACACTAAAACGGGTTTAGTAGGTAAATTCAAAAACGTTTATTTCGGTCTCTAAATTAACTGGCAATACTTGCAGGTCAACATCGAGAGTTTTTTGCATAGCCACCAAATTGAAATATTGTGTGAGTCTCCATTCTTTGTCGCTGGGTAGGACGAGCCTCTCAGCTTCACTAGTGTCTCCCTCCAGCCTCGCCGCATCTTCCTGTATGAGGAGTTCCGCCAACAACTTGGGGTAGACCGTGAATAAGTTCCCATCGCTGTACTCACTTAGCGCAATCCACAACGTATTGGGATCATAGCTTGGCATTTTACCATTTCAAAAATTACACATATTTTTGTCATTAATTCATATTTAATTTTTAATTACATTTACATTTCGTAGAAGTGTATCTATTTTAAATCGCAGCAACTAAAAAGTAAGAGTTTCACAAACTGTTTGATTCAAGGATGTGTAAAAGTTTACGATACACGATGCGTTATTTCTTCGAACGCTGCCCGCCAACTGAACTTAACCGAAGAGAATATCGGCAGGTCGTCACGGAATACAACCTGTTGATCGCAGCTTAAGAGATACACATAAGACTTACGTTTATTCACGATAACTTCATAATCAGTTTCTAGTGTGACTAGTTTCAGTTAATTATTTTGTGTAATTTATAAGAACAATGAGGAATAATAATAATTGTAGGTAGGTAGGTATATGTTAATAATATTTGGATTAAAGTAAATAAATGAAAATTATTCATCTCTGAGAAATGTATTGAATTATTTATTCATTCCGCCGAGAGATTGCAGGCTGGTGGGTGGGACTCTAAATTGCACTAGTGCACCTACAATTATTAACCCACTGAAGCTCAAATCGTCTAAGTTGAGCGCCACACGAATTCACAGGATCACTAACGTGCGTTTCGACGTCAACGGATAGCCCAGTACCTATTTATGCCTTTTTAGTCTAGGGTGTGCTGTCGAGCACCAAGACATCTAAGGGAGTCAGTGAGAGTGTTCCTTTCTCGCTTCATTATCGTATAGGTACTCCTTCAATGATGTATCTAAATATTTTACTCAAGAAAACAATAGACAACCACCATCGCTCTATTTCAAGGTTGGCATAAAAATTTGCCCATTTTTCTGTGTAGACGCTTAGTGATTTAAAAAAATAAATTCGATTCTCATAGGCGCAATATATTCATTACAAATGAAATTGGTGCCTTGTTTGTTTACAGTGCAGGCTATGTCTTAATGGCATGGTAGATTGTAGAACAAATATAGGATATACTTGGCCATAGGTACATAATTTAAAATAAAAAATAATTACTTGTCAAAATATAAAAACACGAATCAAACTTCAAAATCAATCAAACCTTGTAAAAGTAAAAAAAAATGTAAAATTAAATAGAAATAGGTAATTATAAATAAATTAAACATGTAAAAAGAAAAACACCCGAAATGATTCGGTCCACCTTTTAAAACCTTCACATAATTAAAAATAGAACATTGTAAAATAAATACAAAATGGACCAGCCAATGTCAAAAGAAGAAAGCTACGCTGAACGCAGAAAACTTTTCAAAAACATTTGGGAAACTTCCATGCACGTCGATGAAAAAGATGACATTATAAATAAACCCAAAATCATAAAGTATGTGAACATCCTTATTTCTTTTTTGTCCTGCTTTCACGTGTATTAACTATTGAACCAATTACTGTGAAAACAGGTAAAGCTAGTAGCGCAGAGTAAATAATAGCATGGTTATCGTGGAAAAATAAACAGTTGCCTAGGGACAGCGGTAAACAATTACGTGGGCGAAGTCGCGGGTAAAAGCTAGTATTCTTATGTAGAAAATAAAGTTTCAAGTGATCTCCATGGAATATAACTTTATGAATATACAATATTTCTTATTCCTTCGAATATTTTGATATTTTTATAATTTACTAAGCTTTTGTGTTGTGCAATTCAAACTTTACCCACCTAAATGCATCCACCATATACGTATAAGCAAGATAAACTACTATCACTTATATACGATTTTAGAACACTCCGCTTAGATGAAATGGATCGAAGTACAGCAGGAAAAAAGAAAAAACAAAGGATCAAAAATCTAAGAGCAGTTTGCAATAAGTTACTAGACTTTTGTGACCGTCAGGATGCTGATGATTTATTTTATGAGCAGGTTAATATTATTAAATTATTAATACATTAAGACGCATCCAAAAAAGGCACTAACATTAACTATCTGTATAAGTATATTTTTGAGCGGACCAAGACACTGCCCAACACACGCTGGAGGCGTGGCCCGCAGAGAGGCAGGTCTTGGTCCAGGAAATCGGGCGAAATCTCTCCCTACGAGCAGTCGTGTCGGCGATGCTACGCAGAGAATCGGCGTGGGAGGCCGTAGTCAACTTCTGTGAGACCGTCATGGTCCAGAAGGAGACTGCGGGGCGGGCTCGGGA